>JASDQU010014708.1:57767-68574 GCA_032191745.1 Picea mariana | reverse complement strand
AAGTATATTTTTAGAAAAACGAATCTACAACTTACTTTTAATTTTCAATTCAGATATTTTTAATATCTTTTTATATTATTATATTATTTTTATATTAAAAAAATCTTTCAATTAAAAATATTGGTAAAATTAGAAAATTAATAATTAATAATAATACTAAATCTGAAGTTAAAATTATCATTATTTTCTGTTTTGTTTGCTAGTTTGTTGATGATGGGCATTATCATAAGGTATCTAATAGTGAAAAACTCCTAGCTTTTCATCAATAAATTCAATCCCTTTGAACAATTAAAACTATCATTATCATTATTATTACTTTGAATTTGAATAAATTGTAAAAATTTTTTTAATAATTTATTATAAATTCAAAAAATCTAATAAACATAACCAAAATTAACTTTGCTCCTTACTGGTTAGATGTCCCTATCCTACCAGCTAAATAAAGATTCCCATTTGTATATAAGCTGAGCATTATTCACTTATGAGTGGCTTCTCGTTTGTACTCTCCTGCACTTTGTATCTCGTCGACCATGCAAGCCTGGCGTATGTAGTTATGGAGGTTGATGGATCAGAAACGATGAAGAAAGAATCCCAAGTTGATGAGTGTAACTACGTGACAGGTATTTCATGCCTCGCTGTTTCAGTTCCCATTTCATGGAACATTTTGGTCTGCCACCAGTGCCTACATACTTTTTCTGGGATCGTTTCAGTTATTATAGTTGTGGTCATTTAAAATTACGTGGCTGTAGATTGTGTTGTTGTTATCATGATCGTGGAAGTGGTAGATTCAATGTTGAACGATCTCATAGTGGTTGGTGTGACTTTGCAGTCACAGGTGTGACAAGAGACGTGAACCTCAACCACCATTAATTATTAATTTCTCCCTCTGTTTTTTTTGTTGAGTTTACTTTTCTGCAGTTTATCTAATTGTGATTGTTGATGTATAATTGTGATTATTGATGTAAAAAGTGAAAAAAAAACTTTTGTGATTGTTGATGGATGGCCCTTTCTCTCCTCTACAGTTAGAAGATGGATGGCCCTTTCTCTCTCCTTTGTAGTTCTCTCCTTTGTAGTTAGAGTGATGGATGGCCATTTCTCTCTCTTTTGTAGTTAGAAGGATGGATGGCCTTTTCTCTCCTTTGCAGCCAGGGTTTCAGCCTTAGCAATAACGAGCTTCTCCATAGTCAATTGCACCTAGCCACCCATGAATCCTACTTGGTTTGCCTAATCATTTTTTGAAGACATTGTTCTTAGACCACGTCACCTCATCTCTCATTATGCATAACTTGTATTCCACACTAATTAATAAGATGTCCTTTTGTGATGTTGTTTCATGTCCAATAACTCATGAATTTGCATAGTTTCCTCCAAGTTACATTTATGTGAAAACAACAACCTTTATTTACACCATTCATGTGGCTAAGGGAGTCATCTAACTTCTAGTAAAAGAAAAGGATCATAGGTTGATTCATAAACATCTTGTGGCATCCCACCATTCATGTGGCTAAGGGAGTCATCTAAATTATATTAAAAGAATGGGATCATACGTTGATTTAGAAGCATCTTGTGGCGTAATTGGGTGGATTTGAATAGTTAGGTTTATCTTATTTAAAAAAAAAACTTATATTGATTATGTATTGATTATGTATGCATGGGGTTTTATTATTGTAGAATTTTATGTCCTTGTTAACAAGGACACCATTTTCCAATGTAGGTTCTAGTTTGGGGGCGTTGTTGGCCTTTGCATGAAGTTATAGTATTCAACCTTTTGATTTCTTTGGAATTATTTATCCTCATCTTGATTGTGGACAAGGATCCCCAACCTTTCCCTCTAATTCTAGATTCTCGAGACGTTATATGAAATTAGAAATGACATCAACGAATTGCACTATTGTAGTTCTAAAATGATGGAAAGACAATGCATGCCATTTGCGAGGATCTATGCTAAAAGAAATTTCTCCAAATTCCTCCATGAAGAGGTCTTTTTTGATGCAAGTGAATATGTATGGAAGAGGTCTTGTTTGGGAGTCTAGCACACTATCTCCTCCTACCCTAAATGAAACTCTATACTTGGTTTGATAGAAGTGAAGGAAGAAGGTTGGTTTTCCATAAAGAAATAAAATTGAAAGCCTACATGGTGAAAAGGTTCTAAAGTGAATTATCAGTTGACAGAATTTGAAATCTTTGAGAAAAGACAAAAAAAAAAAAAAAACTTTGGATCCAAGCCAAAATTTCTAGAAGCACCACTCATACACACATTGATTCATATGGGTGTCCCCCTCCCCAAACCGAAGAGATCCTTGAATCTTGGGGGAGTATAGACCAAGGGAGAAGATATACTATGCTATATATGAAGAAATCAAGACTCTAGTGGAGAACTTGATGACCACTCCAAGAGGTGAAGTTACACATATGGAAGAATAAGAAGAAGCGAATTCCATTTGTGATCTAGACACTGTGCCTAAATATAATCAAGAAGGTTGGTCTCAAGTGATTGGAAATAAATCCAAAAATTAAGGTAAACTTGTAATTGATTTCTCGACTCAATCCTAGAAAAAAAATCAATATAGAATGTTCTTCCCAATAATATTGTTATTATCTCAGTTTTTCGAGTAATATATCTGCAGATTAAAAATACTACTACAATATGGACTTGTAGTGTCATTGAGCATTGTTTTATCCCTAAAACCATTGGCTGAGATTGTTTTTCTAGCATGCATCATTTTTTTTAGTCGGGCCTTTTTATCATTATAGCATCATATTTGTGTCATATTTGCAATGCTTAAAATTTTCAAAACCGCCTTTTTTCATCATGTTTGAGTCATCATGGGTTGTACTTATGTCATGCTTGTGACATTTGTGTGTCAATTGATAAGTTCATCGATCATGTTGTGTTGATATAACATCATCTTCATGATAGAATGTCATATTAGTGTTGTGATGGGATCTTCGATAAAAAACAATTATGGTTTATGAAACTGCTATCATATTTGTTTACAACTTTAGCACCATTGTCCTAAGATTTCAAAATATAATTAAAAGTAATGCAATATGTAGAAGCTAATGTGAAGAATCATAAGGTAACCATGAAGGGAATGATAGAACATGATGTTAAGAATTATAAGGTAATTGTGAAGGGAATAATATTGAACAAGAGATTGCAAACACATATTTATTTATTTACATCACAGTTTCAATCATCCATTCCACTTTAATAGAATGAATATACTAGAGTGGCAGATAGTGTTATCACTTTAAAAATACTCACTTATAACATTTCTAGCAACCTTACCAAAATATATCATTATTGGCATGCTTAACCACCATTTTAGCCCCTTTCCACAATCACATGACCTCTAACTCGTAGAAAACTGCAAAGTCAAACCCCAAATTTGACCAAAACGTTCTGTCATAGATATTACCCCCAATAAGTGAACTTGGAAAATGTGGATAATACCCCCAAAAGCTATATTTATCTAGAGAAAATCGAAATTTTATTGTTTCCAAGCCAGATTTGCTCAAATGAGAAGTTAGTTATATCTCGACCGTCTTAAACCCTAATTACAATCAGTGTTTTTTATTTGGTCACATTTAGCCACTCTTTGAAGACTATATGAAAGTGGTTTAACCACTACTTTATCTATAAATAAATCCTTTGAGGTCCCTCATATATATCCATTCATTCTTATAGTAAGATTATGTTGCTAAAATGACACCAGATTCTGGAGGACCTTTTCCTCTTGAGAGAGTTTATTGTCTAGGTACCTTATTCATACATCAATAAGGGAGTTATAAACACACCAAATAAACCAAGGACCCATCCCAATGAGGGGATTTGGAGCCCATTGTCTTCATCAATCTCATTTCAGAAGTGCTATATTTGGCCCCAATCATTTGGCAATGGAATTTTATTCATTATTTTTAAACTACTTGTTCATGTGAATTATTTTCTTTCATGCTTTGAGTTTCTTACGTCATGAACAAGATATATTTGAGAATGGTAAATCTATCTTTGAGTTAGGGGTTCTATCTCTTCCATCCATTAGTTATTGTTCTTAACTCACAATGATTAAGTTAATGTTTTTGGTACACCTTTGTCACAAATTGCACACAACATATAGTACATGTGTTTCTATGAAAATATGTCGTGTTACTTCTCCATGAATCAAAATTGCAACTAATCAACTAGGGAAGCATACATCATCCTTGACACTCATATATTCTCTTCAAAATTTAGACTAACACATTACACTAGGAATAAAACAACCATCATTCAAGTTGTTCATAAGTACCTAGCATTGTGATATATCACCTAACATAGATTAATGTTGAACAATTCTTCCCTATCATCTTATTTGATTTCAATGGGCTTGATAAGACCTCCATATATTCAAATCATAAATTTTAAGTTCCCCTGCAATTTAGGCCTATCGAAAACACATATATGCTAATAGTACTCTAAGATAATTACATTATAGCATAAGCATTTAGGTTTTCATCATTGAAAAACTAAGGAGGATGAACATGTACTTAGTGACATATCTAGGAATTGAGACTTAATATTTCTTTCCTTCACATTGTTTGTCCTCACCATCACCTTTTTATTAATCACCACCCTTATTATCATCATCCCCTCCTTCCTTTTCGTTTTTAATCAAAACCCTCCTTCTCCCGACCACGATTCTTCTAATCCCCACCACCAACACCTTCCCTCTTCTTCCACCTATTTTCTCACCTTTAAGATTGTCTATATCCTCCTTGAAACCAATGTCTTCTATTCAAAGTTGAGGATTACACTACATTGAAGAAAAAAAATGCCACCATTCAAGCTACTAATAAGTACTTAGTGTCGTGATATACCATCTAACTTATATTCATACCAAAAAGTTTTTCCCTATAAAAATAGAGAGGGAATATATAATAATAAAGAGGGTGTTTGTTTTGGTAAGCATTCTAACCATATTGTCTTTAACTTTTTCTATCTCTCGACATGGAGAGAAATTTTTTTATGCATGTAGGAATTAATTAATAATCTCACATCATCGATGTCTAAAACATTGATATATGATCAGATGAATCAGTATGATTTTTATATATCTAACCATTCACATGAACATTCATTACCAATGTATTATATTAAATAAATAATTTATTTTTCAACCCCCTACTACTACTACTAGAAATATGATTTTTATCACATTAAATTAATTTTCCCATAAAAAATCACTGCACAAATATTTTTTCAAAACCTTTTTACACATTTATGTGGAATAATACTTTAAAAGTTTAAGTTGGCGTGATTCATATGAACCATTTTTATGGTATCCAATTCAATAATATCATAAATAATAATACCATATCTTGTATGATATGATTTGACACAACCAATAAATAAATATCACACTCAATGCACCAAACATAACCTCTCCATAAGCTTTTATTTACCATGTATATTCCACTATTTGAATTTTTGTATCCATCTTTTAACTTGAAGTCCATCATACTTTTCTTTAAAATATATTCCTAGGATTCCTTTAATTGGTTTGTTTAAATTTTATGAATGGATGGATGTTGTTAAAGGTAGTTGGTACAATTAATTTAATATATAAAGTTCTATTCTCGTAAAGGTTTGAAAGTAGGGAAACATAGATTTTTGTTAATATCAAGACCTTTTTATTAATATATATATATATTTTTATTAATATAAAAAAATTATATTATTTTTTATTTATTTAATTTTTTTATTAATATCAAAATATTATTTTTTGAAATCTATATTATTTTTAAACCTACATTATTTAAAGTAATTTTGATTTATTAATATTAATTTTTAAACCAACTTTGATTTATTTAAATTCATACAATAACAATATGAAAACACCATATTATATATGTATTAAAAAAAACAGTAAAAATATAATGAATATTTATCAAAACTACACTTTGAATTCCACTTAATCACCCATATTTATTTCACCACTTACATTTACATCATCTCTTTCTTGACTTGATGCAATAATTGGAATATGTGCATTTTCAAAAACCATATTGACTTGATGCAACAATTGCAATATGTGCATTTTCAAAAACCATATTACCCCTGGGTGTATATGGACCAACAAACCATCAATTTCTATAAGAGACATCAAGATGTAAGAATATCTATTCATATTGTTTTGGAAGCATAAATAGTTTGGTCTAAAATGTTGACATTTCTTTATCTAATTAATCTCCTTCTAGAAAAATTATAGCTATCTACATCTAAAGGACTTATAGTCCAACTCAAACTATTAACAAAATTGTGTCATTAGCATCCCTTTTAGTTTCCATTTTGTTTCTAGACACCTTTTTTGGTGTTTTTTTTATATTTTATGAAAAGTGGACACTATTTCATAGGAAAATGCTAAATTTTATGTTATTTCACAAGTCGATGCTAAACTTAGTGCTACTAGTATCAAGTTTATCCTTGGGATTCCTAATTAACTAAATAAAAGTGAGGAAACTTTTCAAAAATAATTTTAAGTAATATTAAGGGTTAAAAATAAGCAACTTCTCTCAATACTCATGAGTGTGAGTGCATTTCTATTATTTTAATTAAAATATCTTATTTTCCTTCATAAAAAAAACCTCAAGCTTTTCTCTCTCATTCTTTTCTCATTTTTTTCACCTTCTCCTTTCCCATTATGGTTTCCTCTCTTAGGGTTTCATTCTCATGTAAGATAGAGTTTCAGTTTCAGTTTTAATCTCCATTAAAAATGTAATGTATTATCCTTTCCCTTCTCCCCCTTCCTTCCTATTTTACTTTTATTTTCCTTTATCTATTTTCTAATGTTGATTATTTTTTTGTTGTTGCGATTTTAGGGTTTCATGCATAGATCCTAAGGTTTCATGGAAAGACCTACATGATGAAGGTAATGGATTTTCTCTTATCTTCTCCTCTTCCTTTCTCTTAGTTTCATTAGAATTGAATAGCTCATTGACATTGAATTATAGTTCAATTTGTTTTCAAGTTTAAGTATTTTTCTAGTGTAGAAGTCAAGATTAAACCATTTTTTATATTTAGAGCCATATTTAAATATAGTTCTAGAAATATAAAAAATGATTTAATATTGAATTGTACACTAGAAAATTACTTAAACTTGAAAAAAAATGCACTATAATTCAATGATAATGATCTAGTTTTTTGTAGTGTCAATTCTCTCCTAGATGGTGCCTACAACATAACCAAGTTGTCCTTCTATTGGGTTTTCATCCCTTGAACTTGCATGATTTATTTGATGAAATGCAACAAAAAATATACCCACATCACAGGATATGTTCATACCTTCATTCATGGAAAAACTTGCATATTCAAATAAATAGTATTCTTAGACCTATAAAATTACATAAATATTTTCAATTAAAATTAATGTACTTTATATCATGATTAATCTAAAATCACATACCATCCTTTTGCATCCAAATAGATTATTTTAGGGGCTAAATTTCGCAAATGGGCTAATTTTCCATGGATTTTCCCAAAAAAAGATTCGCCAATTTACATTTTTTCTAAAAATGATTTGCCCAAATCCCATAGAATAAAATTATTTTACCTTAAAGATTGCCAAAACTTTATAGAAAATAAATCAAATCCTTAGAAATTTGAATATTTTTACAAAACTATCGCTAAACATTTTACATTTTGCATATTAAGGAATAGTAAGATTAGCCCATGTTTCTACATTTTAATATAAATTTCCATCCTTAAAATCATCCTTGCATCCAATTCTTATATTTAATGCATCTTTTTGACTTTCCTTGTTGGCTAGTCCCAAATTTTGAATTTGTTCCTTTATGCATGTGTTTGTGCACTCTACAAATCATTGATAATGAAATTCATAAGGGAGTCGAATACAAGGGGTTGACCTTTTAAATGATTGTATATATTCATGTCATCTTTTATACATCTCATCATAAATCGCCACCCATTTCCCAGTGGCCTCCATATTGAAAAAAATAAGTCCGTTCCTTTTACCTCATCCATCTTCATTTACAAAGTTAGTGAACACTTAATATTAATCATTGTTACAATGAAAATAGTTATTCATTAAATAACAAAATTATAACCATGTATATATGTGAGATAAGTATATTACTTCTTAGAATCTGTGTTTCTCCATTTGTTTCAATTATATCCCCTTCCAATCATTCTTCATCATGATAAACATCCCACATGAGTTGAGCATCTATATGGATTTGTTTTAGGAACTTAGAAATAAAAAAGAAAGATTCATTAAAAATGTACCCTTTGCCAGCAGGGATGATTTTAGGGGCTAAATTTTGCTCATGGTCTAATTTTTCATGGTTTTTCCAAAAACAAGATTTGCTATTTTAAAAAGGATTTGCCCAAATTCTATACGATAAAATTATTTTTCCTTAAAAATTGCCAAAATTTTATAAAAACTATATAAAATACTTAGAAATTTGAATATTTTTACAAAAATATCTCCAAACATTTATAGTTGACATATCAAGGATTAGTAAGATTCGCCAAGGTTTTTACATTTTAAAATAAATTTCCATCCTTAAAATCATCCCCGCCCTTTGGGATTGCACCCTTCAGAACATGCTCATTTCCCTACAAACCCCTTAATTGTTTTGATGTACCTCTCTAGAAATAACATCCATACAAAACTCACCAAATTACATAATTGAATGTATCCAACAAATGTACCAAAAGATGGACCTAAGTATTGAAAAATCTAGTAGGCAACTCCTAAAAAATACAAACATCTTCAAGGATGATTTTAAGAACCCCCCTAAATTTATATCTATAATAAATGGGTGAATCCCCATGATACATAGGAAAGTTTGAAAGCTATTTTATAAATAATATAATATG
This sequence comes from Picea mariana, assembly GCA_032191745.1. Classification (NCBI taxonomy): domain Eukaryota; kingdom Viridiplantae; phylum Streptophyta; class Pinopsida; order Pinales; family Pinaceae; genus Picea; species Picea mariana. The sequence goes on along the minus strand of JASDQU010014708.1, from coordinate 59,693 downwards.
TATATATAATTTTTTTTTGAATCATTTACTGAATTACATAATCTTGTAAAATCTTGGTGAACCTTTCCATGAATTATAAAATCTTGTAAAATCTTGACGAATCGTTCACTGAATTATAAAACATTGTGAAGTCTAGGTGAAATTTTTGATAAAGTATAAAACCATATATGATAATAGGAAAATATATTCATTAAAATGTAATATACTCACTTTACATGTTTGAAAAAAGAAAACATAATTTGTCCCTCGAGATAATGTTGCAAGCATTAGGGGTTGTGTTTGTGAGGGTTCTTACCATACACTCATCCATATGTCTCTATCAATTTTTATGATACTTCACCACAAAGTACCTATATGTGTTGGTTTGAAAAGAAAACTTAGGGGGTAGGGGGAATATTGAATGTATCTCCTTGACACACCTTGATCTGAAAACGGACGAGTACTTACTCTACACAAGTTTTCAATCGAGAATCGTTTTCTGAAGAATTATTTGCATAAGGATTAAAAGGCATATGAGTCCATTATTAACCATGCTTTTAAACATTAATACATAAAACATATGAACTCAAAATGGATAAGCACATGCAAATACAAGAGAGAGACAACTGATGTTGATAACGGAGTTTGCCCCTCTTGGGATACATCTCCAGACCCACTTCAATTGGAATACATATTGCTTTCATTCCTTCTTTGAAAGATGTTGGGACCTTCTCATAAGTGATTAAATAATAGATCCCTTCTCCTTCAATGAGGATTCACGAAGACTATCCACACTAATAACTCTCCATACATCAAGAAGGAAAATTCCTTACATGAATAAGTCTCTCAAAACTTATGAGTAGTAGCACCATGGCTCTCTAACTACACTCATTAATTCTTCATTACTCTCCTTCCATAAATATGGCTCACAAAAGGAATTATATAGTTTTTCCTCACTCACTCTTAAAAAAGAGCATTAACTCCTAGATCCAAAATAATAGTATCTAATTACAAAAGAGGAAAAACAAGATCCATAAAAGTAGGATCTCAAACTATCTTCAAGCACATATTGGGAAAAGTCTCAAAACCACCCAAGACTCTTCATCCATGCCCTTGATTCTCCCAACCTATAATTGAGAATAATGAGAAATTGGTGTGAGGTGGTTTCTCACATAAAAACCAATTTCCAAAATTATAATTTAATGATAAATACGCGAGTCTAATTTCCCTCACAAGTATTAATCATTTTACATCAAAAGTGAATAATAATGTATGAGTTTTTCCAAAAGATCATAAAGCATAATTAAATGCATGAGCATCTCATAAAAGCATAAAATAAATGCATGAGACCTTTTTCTCACAAAGCACTAATGCATGAGAAAATAAAACTCAAAAACATATAAGTTCACCCTTTCACCACTTTGTCACCAATTTCAGCTCGACATGGTGAGCAAAGTACAACCCTTCCATGTGTGGAGATCCACTCGGATCATACCTTTTGAACAATGGTTTATTTTTCATTAGTTTATTCACAATTAGTGTTAACTATTTTGTTGTATTTAGTTGTCAATGTCCCATCTATTAGGCAAAGCAAACTCTCACAACAATAATATTGTTGTATGTACAATCAAAGATGACATTAAAGAGGTTGCGAAAGTTTGTTCCAAAGGTATACCAAAAGAGATGTTGAGAGTGTTTGTTCCAAAGGTCTACCAAAAGATGATGTTCCCAAATCTAACGTTGACACTGTTATGTTATAGGTTTGGACTAACACAATAACATGTACAATCTTAGCTTGTCCTACATTTTTGGGATATCTTGTTTGTATGTCCTACCAAAAAATATGATCAAGCCTCAATATTCATGTGTTTCATGCTTTGTCAATGTGTGATATTTTCATATTTTTTGAATTTTTTCTTCTTATTGAGTATCCACTTATATTAACTT
>JASDQU010014708.1:39023-50162 GCA_032191745.1 Picea mariana | reverse complement strand
AAGAGATAATGGCCCTTTGGCTGACAAGGTAGTGAGTTTGTTATTTTAGGGAAAATTTGGGGAAATGGTATGTCTGGGGAAAAAGGTACAGTGGAATATTGGACTCTCATAGTCTTATCTCGTCGCTCTGATCCAGAAAAACATCCTTGAGCCAGAAGTGTAATTCGAAGAAGTCGAATTCACACACCGGCTCTGCAATTAAATAATCTTTATAGACCAAGGGTATGCGATCCAGGTCGATAGGAGGAGGAAGGAAAGGATTTTCTTCAGTTTCGGTGGCTTTGGACTTGGGTGTCATGATCAAACTGATACCTGCAAATGAAAAAGGTGTAGTATGTGATTACCAGGTGTAATGACGCTTGTTGACTATGAGCTTGGTGGCTATTAGCTATAAAATAGGAAACAATGGCGTCTCTTGTGTCTGGATCGGTGAACAGTGTGGGAATGGCAGAAAAATGGAGTTAAATGGTTGAACGGGGTGTTCGTTATGGAGCTAATGGTGAGTTGGATGGGTAACGGTCATGGACGACAACATTGATTGGCCAGCAGGTGGATGGTGGCGACATGGAGGGTAATGAATGACTAACGGGTGGATGGAGGTGACATGGAGGTTAATAAATGGCCAACGGGTGGATGGGATGTGACAGGTGACAAGTGAGTGGAGTGTAATGGGTAAGCAGGGTAGTGGAGTGTGGAGGTGGTATGGATGGGTGGTTTGGCGGTTTACTTGGAGGGGGGGGGTAGGCGGTAAGCGGGAATGAGCGAGGGGCGTCTGAGTTAATGTGAGTTTGACACGTTATGAGGGGCCCACACCTGGAAAATCTCCAACTTGAACCCCTCCCCACCGTTAAAGGAAGAAAGGTCGGGGTGATCCAATATTCATTGTTGACCATAGATCTGAGCACACTTTGATTAGCCACTAAGATTAGTGTGCCCTTTAAAACAAAGCACCAAAGTTGTCATATCACTTCCAAACTTAGGATAAAAACATTTTATGGTTTTTTGCTACTCCCCTTCCTTCATTTTTTCACCAAGGGGTCAAAAATACATCATTTTAACTCAAATCAAAGGCATTTAATCAAACTTTCATCAATTTTATTGAAATAAAACATGCTAATCCTATATACTAATCTAGTTACCTAGCAAATTGACCCAGTTTAAACTCTTGGATCAATAATTACTCTACCCTAAGACATTTGACCAAGCTTAGACTGTTTGATCAAACTTATTCACTAACCTATGTAATTTGGCTAAGATTAGACTGTTTAACCAAATTTATTCACTATCCTATTTGCATAAATTGAAAGAGCCTGATCATGGTTATACAGTATGAATCATGCCAAATTTATTCCATGGGGTTTTAGCATTTTTTTTCTTTTCTATTTTTATACCCTCTTTTGATTTTTTCTATTTTTTATTCTTTTCAATTGTTTTTCTTTTTCTTTTCTTTTCCTTTCTTTTCTTTTGTAAATCATTTGTAGAATAAAATATTATTTACAACAAAAATACAGCTAGAGGAAGTTATTCTAATCACCAAGTGATTCCTATGAAACATAGGGTTATAACAGTGGCTCCACTTGATAATGGTGCTCTCCTTGTGAGGTGCCAAGAACCAGTTATCTGATGCCTTGAAACTTCTTCTCCAATGCTTCTTCTGCAACTTGATTTGCTTTATTTTGATGGTAAATTTGGTGATTCAGATCAGTGGTTTAGGGCCTTCACTTCGGGCTCCAACCATTTGATAAAAATCACCTCATGCATGACATAAAATTAAAAGAGAAAGTGGTTTGTACAATGAAATGAGTGATTAAGGTCTTCATTTTGGTGGAACATAATGTTTGAGCATCCTACCATTGATAGGTCCTCCTAGCAGATCTGATCCCTCTGTGTCCTTGAGTATGAATGCATTGTTTCCTCTAGATGCCTAGATTATAAAAGGGCCTTTCCACAAATTGTCAAACTTTCCATTCTTGCCTTTGTCTTCATTTCTATAATCCCATTTCAATACTAAATCACCCAATTTGAAATCATCCTCCTTGGTTCTTCTGTCATAAATCTTCTTTATGCTCTCTTGAATTACCTGTGTCTAGTTGTACACCTCCTCTCTGTATTGTTGAATTTGGATCATCTGATTGATCCTCCTTTTAATGTCGTTAGAATCTTCCTATACTTCTTGCAACAACTTCATAATAGGACCACCCAAAGAGGTGGGGAAAACAACATCAATTCCATATACCAGCTGATATGGGGACATACCAATTGATCTTTTTGTGGTCAGCCTGTCAACCCAAAGTGCATGAACCAACTTGTTATGCAAAGATTTCTTATTTTCCTGCAACATATTCTTTATGATATTTACCAAAATTTTATTGGAGGACTCAGTAAACCCATTTCTTTGAGGGTAATAAGCTGTGGAGTGTTCCAAATTAATTTGGTACTTGCTTCAAAATTCTATTAGCTTTTTTATATGAAAGTTGTTCCATTATCAGTTATAATCATCCTAGGGCATCCAAAACAAGAGAGAGTGTTACTTTCCAAGAATTTTATAATCACAACATATTTGGCTTGCCCAGAGGGTACAATCCACTTTGTGAAGTAGTTTATAGCTGTGAGGATCCACTTAGTTGTCCTGATGAGGGTGGGTGAATCTCGCCAATAAAATCTAAACCCCATTGCTAGAATGGAGCCTCCACATAAATAGGTTTCAAAGGTAAATGCAAAAGTTTCCTTTTTCCTTCAAAGACTTAGCACTTGTGACAAGAGGTTACCTTTTTATGGACATCTACAAATAGTGTGGGCCAGTAAAACCCAACTCTAAGGATCTTATTAGCAGTAGTCTTCCAATTTAAATGATCGTCGCAATCTCCCTCATGGAAATCTTGCAATGCTTTGTCAGCTTCACCTTTTAATAAACAATTAAGTAAAATGCCTCCAACATCTTTCCAATAAAGATCTCCATTCAAAATGCAATATTTCAAATCTTTAAGTTTTAAGAATCTAGCTTTAGTCTTTGTCAGACCAGGAGGAGCTTGTAAATTATGCAAGACGAAGATAAGGTCTGTGTACCATGGAGAATTTGAGAATACCTCTTTAACATGTGGAGTTGCCTGCTCTCCCTATTCATCAACCGCAGCTAAATTTTTTATATCTAAAGCATGAAAATTTGATTCAGCCATTGGTTTGGCCAAACCTTGACCCTTGATTAGTTTACTTGGTTTGATTTCTATATCGTATTCTAGAATTACAAAAACCCATTTCCATATCCTACCATTTGGGTTATCCTGAGTCAAAATATCTTTCACCACTGCATTCAGAACATAAGCAATAGTATGTGAATGGAGAATGTAAACTCTAAAATCTTTAATTTCTTTTACCAAGGCAAAAGCTTGTTTCTCCATTATGTTGTAGTTCAGTGCAACATCTCTCAATGACTTGCTAAACAAATCTATAGGTTGTTCATGGCCTTCATTGTTTTTTTGCAAAAGGACCGCTGCAATGGTTTGTTCAGATGCAAAAGAGAATAAATAGAAATCTTTAGTGTAATTAGGATTGATTAATATAGGGGCTTGTGGAAGTGCATGTTTTACTTTCTCAAAGGAATGTTTAGATTATGTGTTCCACTTTATTTTTGTATGTTTTTTAAGCATATTTGTAATGTTCCCAATGAGTTCTGCTAAATTGGGTATGAATCTTCTCAGAAAATTTATTTTTCCTATGAAGGATTGCAATTCCTTAATGTTTCTAGGATGGTATAACTTTTGTATAGCCACAATTCTACTGGGGTCTATATTGATTCCATATTTAGAGATTATATGCCCTAGCAGTTTGCCTTCTTCTAAACCAAAAAAGAGTTTTCTTTGGATTTAATGAGATCCCAAACTTTTTGCACTTTTCAAAAACTCGCCTAAGATGTTGTAAATGCTCTTCATATGATTTTGAATAGATAGTAACATCATCCAAGTATATGACTATAAACCTCCCAAGCTCATCCACAAAGGCAATGTCCATTTCTCTCTGGAATATGGCACCAACATTCATTAAACCGAAGGGCATTTTCACATACATGAAAGTTCCCCGAGGTGTAGTAAAAGTTGTTTTCTCCTGGTCATCAGGGTGGACAAGGACTTGATTATGGCCAGAAAATCCATCTAGCAAAGAGATCCTACTGGCTCCAACTACCTTTTGTAAGATGTGATCCATTTTAGGCAGAGGATAGTTGTCTTTAAGGTAAACCTTGTTGAGGTTTTTGAAATCAATGCAAGGCTTGATTTATCTAGTCTTCTTTCTAGTAGGAACCAGATTGGAAATCCATTTTGAAAACCTCAAGGGGACTATTATTTTGGGATCATACATTTTCTTTATCTCTTTTTCTATCGGGAGCATTAACTTTGGATTGATTCTCATAAGTTTCTGCTTGAAAGGCTTATGTTCTTCTTTTATTGGGATTTTGTGTTGTATGATAATGGTTTCATAAGAGTTTAAATCCTCATAGCTCCAAGCAAAGACATCTACAAATTCCTTGAATAGTTCAATATATTTGTGTTTTTGCTCGGGGGGTAATGATTTAGATAGTTTAATCATTTTGGGTTTTTCCTCTGTTCCTATATTACATTCCTCAACCTCCTTTCTAGTAGGTTCAATTTTTTGGCTTTTTTGCTACATCATTGAAATCAAACAATTCCTCTAAAGGAACCAAACCTCTAGGTAAAAAAATATTCTTGAGTTGAAAAATATCATAGTATTCATCTTTTTCATTTATTTTGTCTGAATCTACTTTATTTACACTATCATTTTCTAAGTCTAGCTTATTTACACTATCATCATCGCTATATACATCAATATTTGTACACTCAAAATCATTTTTAGACTGCAAGAAATCCTCAATTTGTTGATCATTGCCAAACACTTGAAAGTACCTGATATTTTCTAGAACAGTTGGTCTGCATTTCACCTCTACTATGTATTGGAGATTTGGATGGAAAGGTATTTTACAAGTGGCTGCTGAGGTAGCCAATCCATCTACAAGTATTTTTTGTCCTCTAGGAATTACCTACAAGTCAATTTCAGTGAAACAATGTAGAAAATCCAAAACAACATTTCTATAAGCTATGAGTCTAGGATGTTTTGTAGAATACTCACCTTTGATTTATTTAATGGAAAGTTCAAAATCACCTCTTACCATAATCTTTTGGGCACCAAGTTTCTTCAACAACTTCAGGCCGAGCATCAATGCTTCATACTCAGCTATGCTATTGGTTCAATGGAAATTTAATTTATAAGAGTGGGTTTCTGAATACCTTGCTTTATGATTATGAACCCACACCCCAGCTCCAGCTCCTTCTTTGCTAACAACTCCATCAAAATCCATACTCCATAAATTTTATGTTGATTCATCAGTTTATGTTGTCACTGTTTTACTTTCCTCGAGGGTTTCTTTACTTTCATCCAAACCAGATGCATCATCTTCCAATTGTGAAATTTGACTATCTAAGTCACCATCATTATATAAAATGAAGGATTCTAGGTTAGAATGAATAGAGTACAAAGGATAGTTATGCGGTTTTTCTTAACTATTGACCATGTATTTCATTAGAGTCTCTCTGTACAATCTTCTCTGTTGACCAAACACAAGAATGGTGGCATAATTCATATCTAACTATAAAGTGCCCTTTATCTTGGCACCCTGTGATCGAGATAATAACATACCATATTTCGGAGGAATGCTTGCAACTACAATATCCATCACCATGATTTTAGCTAGGATTTGTGCCAGGGTAATACACATATCTTTAATCAGAACTATGTGTTTAACCTTGCTAGATTCAAAGGAGTATAAGTCCTTGTAAGGTCTGGTGATATCAAGCCCCAAATTCTCCATCACATCCTTGGGCATAATATTGTAAGAAGCAACAGAATCCAACATAGCATTATGTAATGTCTTGTCATGAATATTCAGACTGATGTAGAAAGGAGGAACAAAACCATTGTCAGTTTGTCCCTCAACCTCAGGACCAAAAGGAAGCTCAGGTTGATCATCAACAACATTCACAGTGTCTATGCCTACTCCCGGTTCTATGTTTAATGCTTTGATGACCTGTGCTTTGTAAGCATTTTTGTTCATTAGTTTTGTCAAAGGAATAGGAATCTTTAGTTTGGCCAATTCACTTTCCAAGCTGAAAGTGGTTGAAGTTCTACTTTGGCTCTGTAATTCTGATCTATCAGTCATAGCTTTTTTTGCGGTAATACTAGGCTGACTTGTGGATGCAACTACGGTTTGAGTTGTTCATGGTGAATATTCATGAGTTCTTTTTGCAGGATTCTCTGAATTATTCTTTTCAGGAACCTTCTTAGGATTAGTATCTGAGGTTTTCTTGGCTTTAACATCTTTCTTAGTTTCAACAAGCTTCTTAGTTTCAGCAGCCTTCTTAGTTGGGTTGTCATTAGAATTCTTTCTTATCAAGTTGTATTGTGTGGACTTCCATTATTGCACTCTTGAAGGCCTGCTGTTCAGACTCTTTCTCATCTACTTCAGTCTGTGAAAGGAGAAAAATTTCTTTTTCTTCTCGAGTGAGAAAAATGGAATCATTATCGTTAACCCCCATAAGGTTTATGTGAAGGTGATCCAACTCCTCAATTACCTCTTCCCCTTCATCAATGTAGTTTTCTTGAAGAGGCGGTCTAATCTGCTGATCAATACCTCTTTGTTCCCTTTGGTCTCTAGGCTCTCTCTGTCTGATTTGGGGAGGGTTCCTTCTGAAATTAGGATTTTGGATCTGAGGAGTAGGCTGGTTCTCTCTAGGTAGGTTTCTATCATTAATTTGCAATCTGTCCATCATTATCTCCATGGTCCTTACTAAAAAATCAATTTTGGTATCTAAATTACAAGTGGAAGGTTCTTCTTTAATTGTAACTCTTCTTTCATTTCTTTGCCTAGCTCTTCCGGTTAATAGATTTGCTTCAATGCTCACTGCACTTTTCTGCATATCTTCTAGGGTGGCAAGATTTCTTTCTCTTAGTTGGTAGGACATATCAACATCAAATCCATCAGGGAACTTGATTAAGGCCAAGCCTTGAGGAGGCTTGATATTAGCAGGAATTGCGTTATAAATATTATTAAAACAAATGAAATAGTCCTGTACTGTTTCCCCTTGATTTCTTTTGATATTTTCATATCCAAATAAAATTTGGAGAGGGTTTTTATTTACCTCCCATCTGTTGAGAAAAATTCGGTGAAAAGAAACAATATCAACAATGCTAGCAACCTGTAATGCTTTAAAATATTTTTTGACATCACCAGTTAAGATTTGTGCAAAAAGTCTCATCTGGACATCTACCTCATCAACTTCCTGCAAATCAATGTAATCATTCATTTTATACACATGTTGTTGTGCATTAAGGGGTCCAATACCATCAAACTGAGGAAGTATGGTTTAATAGTCTTGGGGCATGGCATGTAAAGGAGCATCCAATACCAAAGGAGCATATCTTGTCACCATGATTAGTGGAGGAGGTTGAATGAGAACCTATGTGATTGGTGGGGAAGTGACAAAAGAGGTAGAAGAAGCGGGGTTGGGAGGTACAAAATGAGTTTTTTGAGGATTGACAGAAGTTGCAGTAATAGAAAGGGAAAAAATTTCAACTGAATGTTGAAAGTGGGATTTATACAAAGCTTGATGAAGATTTGATACTAGATATTTTAACTTCTTAAACTCTTGAAGAAACCATCGATCAAAATATTCTCTAGGAGAAAGTATTTCAGGGGTTCTCGGTTGGAGGATGGTTTGATATAGAACTATTTCATTCACAAAGCTATCATATTTGGTTCTAAAAAGGCTCTGCTCAAAAGTTAGGTCAAAATCAAGGTCTTGGATTGCGACAAGATTCTTTGGAAGTGAAGTGGCACTATGAAGAGGACTGTTACTCCCTTGATGTTCTACAATGTTTCTTTTTCTGAGTAACTTTTTTGGATTATCTACAGTTGTTATAGGTCTGGATCAGGATGAGATCTAGTGTAAATTATTTTAGGATCTAGAACTTTAAGCTTTAAGAAATCTAAATTAATATATACAAAATTCAACAATCTTTGAACATTTATCTCTTGAAAGTTAGATCGTTCAGAAATAATGTTTTCTTTATCTAGGGAAAATAATTCGTAACGATGGAAAGTTTGTTCATCTCCCCAGTATGGTCGCAACTATGTTAGCACTCTATAATTCCCAGAGGTTGTTAAGGGAAGAATAAATTAACAGGGGTAACTTACCAAAACCACTTTTGAAACTGGGATCTAGCCCTACCAGTTTCAGAGAGGGATATCTCTATAGGATTTAGTTCTATTTGAGTTTTATATATTAGGCTAGTTATAATAATATGAGTTTGTTGTTTACTTTATAAAGATTGTTTGAAGTATTTGCATTAAAAATCCATTGAGATATGGGGTATGTATTAAATACTAAGATCGGATACAGTTTTATAGATTTCTTCACAAGGAGAGATAGTAAGAATGCTGGATCTTTTAAATTTAAATGTGGTGGAAAGATAAAACAGGTGAGATATTCAATCAAACAAAGAAGTAGTTAATAATTTATTTGATTAATATCAGATGAATAACATGCAAGTCGCTAAAGACCAGAAATAGAGTGCTCGAGACAAATTCTGTTCATTAACTTCCTTTAAACGATTAGAAACAAAAAAAAAAAATTGATTACAGAGTAAGATAAATATTTAATAGAGCAAGATAAACATCACCAACATCCAAACGTAGGAATCTCGTAAATCAATCTTTTTATTATTGGTCGATCTTCTCAAAAATATTACAAGGATAGATTCCTGGGCACAAAAATCAACCCTCGATATTTCTTCTTCTTCTCAATACACCACCATTCATCTTATTTAGTAGCTCCTCAGCTTCTTTAACATTTGATGGATCATATCCAATTTTTAATACCAACTCCTCCAGAGATTTAATCTTATTATCCTTGGTTAGAGAAGATACCTTTTCTAGCTTCAACTAAGACTGGACATTGTTCAAGGAGACCTATAACTTTACAACAGTCATGGAGGTATTTTCTAGGGTGGCTAAAATCATCTCCCCATTTTGTTTGTGCATATCCATTTGATCAGCTGGATGCACTTCTTTGACATCAAATTCAAATGTTTCCCTCTTGTAATCAAAAACTTCCTTGGGATGGGGAACCTGTCCTTGCAAGAACGCCATGTGTATCGTTCCTTTCTCTATGTCAAAGGAAGATAATAACCTGTGTTGTGTTGTGGATGTCTGCTTCCAAAACTGTGCATACGTGTTGTTGGTCTGCAACTCATTCTTCTTTTTGATCAAGTTATATTTCTCAAAAATGTTGAGTCCTGCAGGCTCCTGTGAGGACTTAGTTGACAATGTGGTATCTATTTGTTTCTTAGATGAGGAAGTATATACTAGGTGTTGACTACCTGAGAATACTGAGGAGTTTGGTCCCTCCATAACTATGGTGGACTGAGTTTCTTCTTATCTAGACCTGTCAGGTGTATGGATGGTCTTGGTCCTCTTCATGTAGACTTGGAAATCTTATATTGAGACCTCTGTGAATGAGGGGGAGATCTCTTTCCCGGGTCTCTTATTTTCTTGTACCTATGGAGTGATGATGTGTGAAATGTTGGCTCGTGAAGGCTTCAATTTTGTATCTAGCAAAGTTTTTTCTTGCCACTCTGTCTGGTTCATGAATTTTTCAATTTCAGGTTTGGCCACATGAGCATAGGGAGAAATCTTGTTTTTAAGCTTGGTTTCTAAAATAATTCCATAGGGGTCATAGTGCCATGGGAAACTTAGGATAAACTTATTTCCTTTTACAGTTTATTAGCTTCTTCCCCTACATCTCTGATGTTGCAAATAAAAGGACCTATCTGACCTTTGAAACTAAGCTGTTGCTTCTTCTTGAATGCCACAAAGTGAATATCATCTGAATTTATCATCTGTCTGATTTATTCCAAAGCGAATATCCTGACAGGAAAGTGCTTTGGCAGCTTGTAAGGAGGTAATTCACACCTGTAGACCCTGATTTCTGTATGGTCTTGGTAAAGGTACCAGTCCCCTATTTTGGCTAGGTCTGACAGGTGCAGAATTCGTTGAACTTCCTCATTTATTCTTGGTTATGTTCTTCCACTTAACATGCATACCACTAGATGGTAGAATTGATCAATGAACTATTTGAAGTTGAACTTAGATGAGTTTTTCCTCACTATTGATGTCCAGGAGGTCACAGGTTGAGGGTTACCATCTTGGTCCAACATTTCGAGGGAGAAGGAGAACTTATTTTCTTGGAAAAAGAGGAACATGTATGCCAATATTGAAGAATATCTAAACATATATTTTGTGGAAAATTTGAAGAGTTGTTCATGGATGTTGTCATCTAGAAACTAACTATATTCAAATTGTGTAGTATCCTTTTCCTTAGTGAAGAAAATGGATAGAAAAACCAGAATGGCTTCGTCTACCCATTCATCAGAATAGTATCCTAGTAGGCAACATAGGGATGAGATGATCTGGTTTCCTTTGAATGAGAAGATGGAAGAATGATATGGGGGATTATTTTTGGTTAATTGATTGCTTTTAGGTAGGAAGAGTTCAAAGATTTGATCTCTTTGCAGAAAAGACAGTTTCTGGTATAGCTCGGTCAAGATTTCAATGGAGAAGGGGGAGGCAGAATTATTTCTGGGTATATGTAGTATTTGATTTATCGTTTCAGGGGTGATGGTGAAAATCATTTCTCCATATGAAGATACAATGGTCCTTTGGCCGGGAAGGTAGTAATCATGGCATTTCAGGGCAAATTCGGGGAAATGGTATGTCTGGGGAAAAAGGTACAGTGGAAGATTGGACTCCCAGAGTCCGATCTCGTCGCTCTGATCCAGAAAAACATCCTTGAGCTAGAAGTGTAATTTGAAGAAGTCAAATTCACACTTCCCATATGAAATTAAATAATCTTTATCGGCCAAGAGTATGCAATCTAGGTCGATGGGATGAGGGAGGAAAAGATTGTCTTCAGTTTCAATGGCTTTGGACTTGGGTGCCATGATCAAACTGATACCTGTAAATGAAAAAAGGTGTAGTCTATGATTACTAGGTGTAATGACGCTTGTTGACTGTGA
>JASDQU010014707.1:272877-297174 GCA_032191745.1 Picea mariana | reverse complement strand
AGGTATGATTTTAATCCTAGTGAGTATACTATGGACTTTGATAATCATGTATCCTAATTTATAAAAATGAAAATGATGGAATTACTTTAATACATTAGAATTGTATCATAGATTCTAGTAATATAGGTTATGAGATAATCCTCCAAACACCATGGAATAATGTAATAGAATATAATAGCGAGTGATGTTTTGTTTTCTTTTTAACTCTCCTTTTTTTGGATGGATTTTCTAGTGGATTAGAATTTATGTATGCACAAGAGTTGGATATTTTTATAAGGAGATATCTTCTTGTGTCATGAAAATTTTTGTTAGAGATTGGATTATAGTTTTCCCCATCAATAATTTTTTTTTTATTTAGAAAAAAATTGGAGTACTTAACATATGGTATCAAAGTTGTTGGTTACAAGACTTGGACCTCAGGTTAGTACCAGAAAATAATTTTTACTAAAGGAAAAAAATTATAACAAAAAATATTTACTATTACAAACAAAAAAAATTGTCTCTTGTGAAAATGTTAGTGCAGAATGAAGAAGGAGACATACCTGAGGGGAACCGAAATCAAGATCTTCCTAGAGACCCATAACATCACAGTTATGGAATTTCAACCACAGAAGTCATATAATGTATCTAGTCTAGTTAAAAATGTCCAACCCTTACAACTATAGGTTTGTGACAGCCTTCCACAAGATAAGCATCACACTTCTCTAGCGAGGCAAACAACTCATTAAGATGCAGATCCAGAAAATGATTTTCCCTCTCCCTTGGGAAATAAATTCAATGGATATCATTTATTCTTAAGGATATAGGATTGATCCAAGTGGATATCTGTGTCCACCCACCTATTCTAATTGGCTCAAAATAGTCTTCTGACAACTTACTATTTCTAGCAGCTTTTCAATTCTTGAACTTTAGAGGCCATTTTGAGGGCCTAAGAGAATTTTTTTCAGGATAGAGAACCTCAATGATATCCAAAGTAATCTCCTCAATGATAAATTTCCAAGGATCTATCATGCGCCCCAAATGAAGATCGTGTGCCAAAGTTATGCCCCGAGGAATTTGATACATCAAACTACCCAAAATGGGGTCCACAAAACTGTTCAATTTTCATCTTCTAGGGTTAGGGATTTGGATTTTATTTATATTAAAAAGGCATTTATAGCCTCATTATAATAATCTTATTGAAAATGTGAGTAGATGTCACATCTCTTCCGAGAGATGTGTTTCCACCATTCCAGTGAGTCTTTCACTCTGTATATTTATAGTTTTGTACATTTCGCTCATTAATAAAAATTGTGTATTATTGTATATTTGTGTTTATGGTTGCATATATAATATATTTATGTTATATTATTAGATATTTGAGATATCTATATAAATTTATTTAGTATATCTCCTCTCTCATTTCTTGCAAAAGTAATCTCGATGATCTTCAAACAATGGAGTAACAATGGTGAAGAATGTCTTGACTAAACTTCTCAAGAGGTGAAAAGTAAATGACTTGGTATGATTGCTCAAATAGATCTTAAGTGAATATATGGATTCTCCAAAATAAAATTAGTATCATAACAATACTAATGAATTCAATGTTTTCTTGCATCCCCCAAGCATGTATTTATAGGACGTATTGGCGTAGGCCATTTTCGAGAACAATTCAACAATTATTGAAGATAGTTAGAAAAGGGTCTAAAAGAGGAGCGTGCTAGAAAAAAAGGAAAATCAACACACCAGTTAACAAGGAAAATAAGTGCAAGGAAGTATAAGATTCAAAGGAAGGAAGGAGGAAACAGATAGGCTCTGTGCAAGAAGATAGAATGTGGAAAAAACTAATCGAATTAGGGTTAGGTTTTTGGTCATATTTGTAACAGGTTTTAGCCCACTCTTTTAATATAAATATATATTTTGAAATCTAAAGAAGTCATTTAGTAAGTGGAAATAGTTGATTAGTTGAGATAGAATGACTTGAGTGACCTAGTTTTCAGAGTTGTTTTTGGTTGAGAGTTGTGGAGCTAGTTTTGGAGATGAGTCAGTTTTTGAGAAATATGCATTGTAATAAAGGGTATGGTCGCAAGTTGTGTAGCTTGGTGTGACTCTTTTAGCCTAACTATTCTCACCAAAATTATTATGTAATGCGCACAACGCATAATCTTGATGAGGAATAATAAAGAAATGAAAAATGACAAATCTTTGTGGACGTAGTCCAAGGGGTGAACCACTGTAAAATAATGTGTCACTGTGTGGAATTTTTATTTTATGTCTTGCAATGATTTATGATGAATGAATGAATCAATTAGTAGTAAAATGCAGTGTGCACTAGAATAGTTATGATATTTACTGCATAATGAATTTTAATGGTTACATAATGATAGATCTTGTTATAATGTTATGTTATAACGATATATCTAATGCATGTTGAAGTAGAAAGTATGTTTGGCATCCCCACAAGAAATATCCCTTCTAGGATTGCAAATATATGGGTCTTTCAATCACCCATAATCCATCTCTGGTGAGACTCCATTGTGAAATCTATGTGCAATATTTCATTCTAGTCTCCTGAAGGGATGATGGTTTCCATGGTTTTGCTGGAAACCTAAAATTTCAACCTGGGTTAGCCCAAACATCCAACAAATGGTTCAATTTTTGGTTGGAACTCAGAATATCAGATTGGAGGGGACTTGTTGATAAGAAAAGTGAAGAGAATTCATTAGTAAAATGGTATGTTTATACCATGGAATCTTACTAAAAAGGATATTGAAAGATGGTTGGAAAAAAAATAGCTCAATTTTGCGTAAAAAGTCAATAGAATCTCCAAGTATACATCGCAACAATTTTTGGAAAGGTATGTGTTTATTGATTCTCATGAGGCATTTTTGTGTTATTTTATAGAGTTGCTACAAAAGTGGATATTGATATTGAAGGATAATCATCCAACTAATCAGATAATACGAATAGAGTGGATCACTGAGAATATTGTGTGCTTGGAAAGAATGAATAATAAATTCATGCACACACTAGATTTCTAGATAGACAATATTATTTTTGGGTTTATTAATGAGTTTTCAATTGATATTATGAATTCGTACACTTTTGCAGAGTAGGATTTTTTGAAATGATCGATGGGAAGGTGTATTTGATCACTCTATCCATCGATTAAGATTTTACTGCATGATAAAAGAATGATGGAAATGAGGTTTGATGGATAAATCACTCTACATGCATGAGGAGACTAGGGGAAGCACTAAGGAATATATGAGATATGGAGAAGTACCTGGATAGAGGTCAGAAGAAGGAAGCAATGGATCCTATTATGATGTATGAAGATTAGATAAAGGAAATAATGAACAAAGCAAGAACAAAGTGCAGTGGAAGACCCTACCAGTATAATATTAATAATAAAAAGAGGGTAGTAGCTAAGCGAGAGGGCTTGGAAAATGATGAAGAGGATGTAGAGGATTTTCGTGCTAAGAGGAATATTGAGGAAATATTGTGTGACACATATGAGAGGAAACATATAGGTCAAGGGTCTTGTGCAAAAGAAGGCTCAATTAGAATAGTAGGTGTTCTCATTTCATCGTAGACAATATAGCAATATTATAAGCCAACCATAGGCACAAAGGCCACCCCTGAGCACATTAACCTTGAAAAGAAGAATAATTCTAGAAGAAAACCCTAAAACCAATAGCAAACCAAGGTATCGTACCTCTCTCCAAAGCTAGCATACCAAGAAGAAAGTCCAAACCATAACCAAGAAGAAAGTCCAAACATAGCCAACGATCAAGTCAACACTGCAGTAGATCCAACTCTTCTCCAGTCATGCACATTGTTGAGGAAAGGATATGAAATGATCTTACTCAAATATTTTCAGATCCCTCTTGGATAAAGAAAGATAGACGGGAATATCACCCTTTGTTTCTAGCCATTAAAATTGGTATCCTAATTCACGAGTATTGTTTACTAGTGCTTATGTTGTTTTTTTATAAATAAAAGCTTACTGAAAAAATAATTATTTATGTAATTTTATGAAAATATCAGATGCTGAAATAAATATTGAGACAGAAGTAAATACACCAAGTAAATAATTAAAACCGATGAGACATAAAGAATTCCTTTATTTCATTCCAATTCATCAAAGAATCATTCTCTTTACAAAATTCCCCGAGGAAGTTTTGGACCAAAGTCAAACCTAGACGTACCCATTAAAACATACAAAAGGACTTCTGACATAAAGTAAAAAATTGAACTTTAAAATACGGAATCAACTTGCCATAGATTGTTTCCCACTCGAAACTACACAATAACCTTTGTCATTCATGAAATCTAATTCACAAATAAACATGTCTACATAGACTATCAAAGATAGATCAACACCTTTGAAAAAACAAGTGTCTAAATGATGTAATTCAACCCTGAATCTTTCTATCTACAATAGGACCCTGCTATCATAAAAATGAATTAGGCTTCTAATGAATTAAGGAATGAATGAAAAATTAATTATCTCAACAAAGACTCAAAGAGAAGACCTTAATATGCTTCTCCTTCTATCCTCCCTATGTTCTTTCCTTTCCTTTTTCCTTTAAGAAAATTACAATTGCTTGAATTAGTTGAACTACTTCCTTATTTAAGTTAACTAAAACTTAGTCGACATTTTAGTTAAGGGGGAAAAGTAATAAATCATAATAAGGATTTTTAATAAATAATAACTAGTAGGTGGGACCCCTTGTGACTCCCTTTAGTTTTTAACAATCATAACACAACTAGTTAATCAAATGAAACATCCCTCCTTGCGACTCCCATCATCACATTCATATTTGACCATTTATCTCATGACAATTGAAATTATTTCCAAAAATGTATTACCCATATATCCAAACAAAATAGTGTGTTGTCCAAAATTTCAGAAGTCAGTTGTTCTCAACAATTAAATAAAAAACTTAAAATCCATATTTTCCACTCTGGGAGGCATTCTTTCCCTTATTGTTGTTGTCACCTTTTGATCTCTCTAAATTTGACATAGGTTGTGTGGAGCCTTTAGGCCTAATATCACTGATCACATGAGAGAAATTATCTCTCAAATGCATGAGGGAGGACACGGATTTATCAGAGTCATTTGAGGGTGAGGAAGGGGCAACATTGGATTTTCCTTTGTCAGGGGCATGGTGGGCCTCGATGTTTAACCTTTTTCTTGCATGGTAACACTAAAATGGTGAGTGGATAGGGGAAGCTTTGAGAATTTCATTGATAGGTGGGGTAGAAGATAAAGACAAGTTTGTCCAGCCATGATGTTGGGAGACTGTCATGAGAACAACCTCTTGCCATTCGTCATTTTTGGAAACCTTAGGTTGTAGTGAGACATGAAGACGAACGGGGATACCGGGGACCTCTGGGGCTTGGAATGGAGGCATTTCAGGACTAGTTTGGACCACTCCTTTCCAAATATAGTTAAAGAACTCAACTTGAAATATTTTTCCTAACTCTTGCGAGTCTGCATCAAAGTGTATAGAGAATATTGGACTTCTAGGGCCCCTATTGCAATCACCTCTTCCTCGGTTACCTGTTCCATGGATACCTCTATTGAAAATTCTCATTCTTTTATGCATAATTGATTAGAAAATATATTCTTTAACAACCGTACATGACAAATATTTTACAATATGAAATAAAATTTGGCTCAACAACATATCAGACTCATGTAATCCAATCCATACAATCGTTTAATAGCCGTTAATGAGAAGGGGGTGAAAAATAGTTCTAGGATATGCGATGGGTTGTATTTAGCAAAAACTGTTAAAATAAGGGGGAAAAGATCATGATTACTGCTCACAAACATCAAACAATCAACTATATCGTAACCAAATGAGTATATCACTATAATTCATCCTTGCGATCCATTAACTGTCATCATACATAAGTTATATTAACTATAATTAAATTTTAGGAATAGGGAGTGGATAGTGAATATGGCAAGGCAAGGGGAATTGTAATTAGTGAAAAATGAAATAATGGTAGGGGAAAAGAGCGGATATTGTTCAAAAAATAAATCAAGTAATCCATAAAAATATTTTTATATTCAATACAACTATTCTGGCATTTGTTAAACAATTATTGTGGTCAATTAAACCATTACTGTATGTTAAAACTTGTTCACTATCCACATTCGATTTCTTTAAAAACTTTCAATTAACATAGAATAAGCATACTCAGAATCATCACGACTTTCACCCATCTTGTTATAAGAATTCATTTTCTTTTCAATTCCTTCCCTTTTATATTTAAAAAAAAATCCAATGAACAAACAATCATGCTGCTCCAACTTTGTTTAGCATAAAAACATTAACCATTTCCCATAAATTAATTTCTTAAATCAATACATACATAGGTCTTTCCTGAGTCGAGCAAACTCTTTTTAAGCATGCTCGATTCATTCCTTTGACAAATTTAACAATTAAATTTGCAATGAAACTACACTACTAAAACCCCCATGCTCATCTATGATGGTGCAATAAAAAAAATGATTCATGATGTCCATAAATTATACACAGTAGACAACTAGGCCACAATTATCAATACTTCAAATTGCAATAATCTCAATCGGAAAAATTAAACACACAACAACAAAAACCATCACTTCAATTTATATGAAATTCTAGGGAACACATGGACCAATGGATAACGCAAAGAAGGAATCTTTGTTCTTGTACATTTCCAATTACTCCCAATCAAAAAATTCATAACAATTTTGAGTTATTAATCCAACTGTTACAACAAAAGGAGGCAATGACCGTATTCCCCTTATCATTTCCAATTGCAACTCTCTAATCAACCCAATCGACAGAGACGAGCCAACTATCAAAGATGATGTCAATACCACTCAAATAAACTTATGACAATCAACATGATGCCCAATAGGGTGCAACATGTTTAGTTTGTCAAAATCGGGCTCTGCAACTAATGAATAAAATAACAAAGGGTTAGCACGGTGGAGCCAAACACAAGGAGGTCAGATTTCAACTATATCAACAGTAGGTGGGAGCCTTCAGGACAAGCACGGTGGAACCATAAGCCTTATAACCCTTATCTTCCAAGAAAAGGTGACAATTTGAGACCAGGTAGGGTAGACAATGAGGCCAAGGAGTAGAGGTTTCTTAGTGGCTAGTAACCAACATCAAGAACACACAGAGGCATAACCCCCATGGTTTTCCTAAAAATACAAATAATTCTGATAGAAATGTAGAGCCCAAGTAATACTAATCAACCCTAAAGAAAGCTTCTTGGAACAATATCCACCCATAACCAACTGTGTGGATACCAATAAAAATGAGCTCACAAGAAAATGGAAAAATGATATGCAGTGACCAAAGGTGGTTCAAATCATACACAACAACCCCATAACACCAAATACAACTAGGTCTAGTTACAACGAATGTGAGGAGATCGCCAACAAGGCCAAATAGAATGAAACCCTCCAACAAAAAACCCATAAAGACAACAAAGAGGCATCACTTCTCCCACCACACAGATCAGACAATGAAATCACAACTTCAACCATCAAATTTTTCATTTGCAACGAATAAAACAAACAACCATTCCAAATAAAACACCACACGTTTACACCTGAATAGTTCCTTCCACACCTGGTCGAGTAGTTCCTTCCACACCAAGCTTGGTCGAGTAGTTCCTTCCACACCTGAATATCAGAGCTTAACCACAATGAAAGTTGAATGAACAATAACCAAGCTAGTCTGACAGACAGTGGGAAAAGTATTGAGTGACGTGCATTTACTGCACATCGCTTCCATCCTCCCTTCATTAAATTACGTAGTACATGACAACCAACCAAACCATTAATCCAAGCCATTAATTGATGCATCGAAACTTGCATACATTGCTTGCCAATTGCGCCACCCGATCCATATTAACCATTTCCCAAAAACAATACTATAACATATATCACATATGCCTCATATAACTCAATAAAATCACATAGCCACTAACATTGCTAGTTAGGAATAACATCAATTTCTTTAATTTCAAATGCATATAGTATAACATACAATAGCATAGTTTAGTTCCTTTTTCTTGGATTTTTTTCCATATTTTTCTTGTCTCTTGTTATAACTAACATGTGTCTTGTGCAGGTGTAACATGTAATAAGTTATGCCGCCAATAGGAATGTAATAACAATGAATATAAGCCATTCATACATGGAATTCATAATTTAGAGCAACAAAACCAACACATAACATTCATTATCCTTCTGCCATCTAACGTAAATAAAACCAAGATTTCATCATCAATCATGTAGAACCCTGTAAGCATCATCGAAACAATAACATAAAATGTGTAATAAGATTATATATGATCCTCCAATCTACAAGGGGGTCCCACCTACTAGTATTATATATCATTGGCATAGTTTAATAATAGGCTTAACAATACTTTGGCAATGAAATCCTCATTGTGATTTTAATCATCAACAAAATGGCGAATCCGGAGGGAAATCTGTTTGTAATAGACTAATAAATAAGAACACATAGTTTCGTAGACCAAGTAGAATAGACGAAGAAGATATAACTAGGATGATTATACAATAGGGGGAAGTGAGCGGATTTAATGGAAAAATGACTAGGAATTTGGAAATAACTCATGAAAAATGTTAATTATGAGGGGGTTTATCCCTGTATGCATAACCATTCAACCAGAATTTTCTCTTACTTCAAGGATAAAAATTTATGGACTTTCTCTTTTAATTCTCAAATGTATGAAGAAATGGAAAGCAAAAGCGGGGGATAACCAATTTCTTTATAAGACAACGGTGAAAGGAGATAACAAATTCAAGTGTGCTTTCTGGGGAAACATCATAACAAATGTGTACACTTGATTTTTATTGAATAACAATATATTGCAGGAGTGTCACTATGGAGGAACTGATCCAACAACTTATTCTTGACCAAAATCAACTAAAAGATGAAAAGAAATCAAAATCATGATAGAAATAAGATTATAAAATTCAAAACAACATAAAATAAAAAGACAGAATTGTAAAAGCAACAAGAAGCTTATCAAAAAGGAAAGAAGAAAACAAACTACTATAAAAGCAGAAATAAAAAATTGTGGAAAAATGAAAGAAGATATAGACTACTAATATAAAGAAAATACAATCAGCGTTAAAACTTTTCAAGTTGGTTTCACGTAATGTTTCAAGTGAGAACCGTTAGTGTTGTAGGAAAACAATCGCTCCTGTAAATCTTTTAGAATGTAAGAGTTAGTACCCAAGAAAAAAATTATTTTGAAAGGACCTAGCCATAATTTTGAGACTTTGAGACAATTGATAGTCCTTTAGAGTACTTGATTAGATCATCAAGGTAAACATGAATAATTTTACCGATCAAATTGTCAAAAATTATTTTCATAGATATTTTAAAAGTGGTACCTGTAACAGATAAACTAGAAGGATTACATTCATAAGTGAAGGTACCCCAATGAGTAATAAGGTTGGTTTTGTATGCATCTTCCCTTTTTGTATTGCTTTTATTGTAACCATAAAAATCATCAAGTAAGGTCATCATCTATGACCTTGTGACTTGCTGTAGAACCATTTCCATGTTAGGGAGAGGATAGTTATCAAAATAATAGTCTGATTGAATGTGCAAAAATAAAATCAAAATCTAATATGATTAGTGAAATTCCGAACAAGAACCAATTTGGAAACCCATTCAAGTTACTTGACCAGAAGGATGATTCCAGCCTTCAAGATTTTTTCCAACTCCCTTCAAATAGTTGCTCCCAGTGCAAGGTTGATAGGTCCTTTTTTTTTCCTAACTTCTTTTATTCCTTCCTTGATGGGGGTGGAATAATGTATAATACCAGGATAAAAACCACGAATATCCTCATAATACCAAGAAAAAACATCTTGAAATTCACCAATTAACTTGGAAAACTTCATTTTATCTTCATCAGAACATTGGGAATCTATCTTAACATTCTTTGGAGACTTGGGTGTCCCAATGTTCAAGGAGATGGTTTCAACCACCTTCCTTTTTGACTCCTCTTATTTCTATTTCTATTTATCGCATATATGAATCGATGAAAATGAACTATCTAGAGGAGTCAGGCCTTTAGGAATCTTGTTATCTTCTATGGATATAATTTACTTGGGATTATAAGGTTCACTTTTAATGAAATAACATATGCTACCATCACTAGGGAAGACCCGTAAAGATTATATATTGTCAAGGATATGTAGATGATATAGAGATTGAAAGGTACGATCAGGTCTATGTGGCAAAATTTTCCAATTAGGAGAGGCTGCCAAAAACAGCTAATTGATCAACCATTGAATTCAATTCCCTCTTAACATGAGTGATGTTAAAAGATAATAGGTTTGAAATAAGCACCCCAAAATTTTGGGTATATCGTTTCATCAAATTGTTGCTAGGAGAGTATATCGTATGTACAAGGTTCACAACAAGATCATAATCTCCAAAAACTGAAAGGTGAACACAACCAAGATTATAGGAGTTTTCAATGCATAGTAATAAAGCTTCAAATTCTGTGACATTATTTGTGCAAGAAAACGCCAACCTATAAGAAAAATTATGAATTTTCCCCATAGGAGAGTACAAGATTATGCCAGCTCTATTACCTTCACTAGAGCATGAACCATCAAAGTGCATATGCCACATACCATCATCTAAATCAATTTTTTCCAAGGGAAAGCTATCATCCTCAGCAAATATGGAATACACCCCTAGGTCCTCTTTGATATAGTTTGGTGGAACACTTTCTATGTAAGGTGAAATCCTTCCCTCTCTAAGGACTGAACTGCTATCAATGAACTGCTATCAATGAGGAAACAATGAGTGATCTTATCCATAATCATTACAGAAATATAAAAAGGGGGATTTTTTACAGGGTATCTAAAGTTATGTACACCTAATTTATTTATAGATGAATCATGTTCATTTATCTCTTTAGATAGGTTGGCTACAACAAAATCTTTTCCTTCCATGAATTGTTTTAGATGTCTCTATTGTTCAGGCACAACAACCATGTACAGAAGGGTTGCATCTACTTTGATGTTGGCCAACTGATTTAGAATATTGTATTCAAAAGAGGGGAGAGGGGAAGTTGTTCCTTGACTGTCAGGAACCTTAGGAACCTGAACCATAGCAGCTTGTGATGATGATATTGGGTGAGAAGAATTGTGGGGAGGATCATATCTGCCTTTAGGAGCGTAGGATTTGTTCTCAGTATTGATGATCGTGACATCTTTTGGATTACCAAAGATCTTATCTCTAACACTCTTCCTTACCTCACATGTGGCTTTCTTGTGGTGTTCCTCACAAAAGTTACACCAACTTTGAGGCATGATAGCTTTAAGATGAAAATTATTTTCAATTGGATTTGTAAAGGTGGGTGCAAAAGAGGATGAAGCTCCAGGGGTGAGAGGGGAGACATTTCACTTTTTCTCATACACTATCATATGATTATTCATGTCTTGGACTAGCTATAATAGGGAAGACATGTTTATTTTTTTAATCGATTCTTACTAAGGAAGACCTTTTATTTCAAGTTGTTCTTCATACTCTAAACAAGTATTTAGAGCAAAACTGATGTTATCAATGTCTTTTCCCTCAAACCTGTGATGATAGGGGGAAGGTAATGCATGAAAGTGGCTTGGTTCTGAGGTCGAATGAGTTCAAGGATTTGATTGTATAAATTAGTGAAACACAAGTTGAATGACTTGATGGTATCACCATTTTTATAAGAGATGTTATTGTACTCCCGTAACTTCTCATTTGGGCTTTTAGATTTCCTATAGGTGGAATTGAACCAATAAACTAAATCCTCCCAATTAGACATAATCTTAGCAGGGAGGTCAAAGAAATCGACCGTAGCCTTTCCTTCCAAGGAATTGATGAATAAGCACATGAAAGTATCATTATCATTGGCTCCTATGTTGTGACAAGCATTAGAAAATTCCACCAAGTGTTCATTTGTAGTGACAGTGTTATTCCTCAAAAACCGAAGAAGATTCTCTTTGAATTTAGGAAGTGGATGTCCAGCAGGTGCTAGGTTAAGAGGAGAGAAAACATCCCACAGCGTGGTTGTGGCATATTTTTCAAAATGAAAAATCCCATACTTTTTAATGAATTTGGTGGGTTTTGTGGTATATTGGACAAGGATATGGTGGCTATATAAGCTATGAATCACTGACAAAGATAAATACTGAAAGGAGGAAGCACTTCTGAGGCCATCAAAGCCACCACTAGATGCCATCTTGTGGATGATAGGTGAGGGAGAGAAAGATGAACTAGACGAATCAAGCAAGGTTCTCCTTAGACAATTTTTTTGAGTTGATAGCACATTGTTCCTTCTTCCTATTTCAGCAATAGGATTAACTTTTGGTGATAAGCCTCTTCTTCTCGTAGAAACAAGAAAGTCTAAGGAAATGAAAGGAAGGCCAAAGATGAAGGAAAAAGAAGGTTACCATTGATTTCTAGGCTATCTACATCTAGCTTCCTAACATTCTTGGGCACAAATATCTCGTTCAATTTCTTCCCAGGAATGATTAAGCTTAGCCCGAGTATTGGCAGTGTCTAAAATGTTGTTGAACAAATTCAAAGCAATGTTGATCTGATCTTGAAGATTGGACTTCCTTGTAATAGGCACATTCATTAAGAAATAAAACAATCAAAGAATCATTATGAGAAAAATAGATGTATTAGATGCTAATCAAGCATAAACATTAACGAGAGAGATATTAAAGATCTCCCCAGTATGGTTTCCAAACAAATGTTGAGGAAAATATATTAAATGATCTTACTCAAACATTTGCATATCCCTCTTGGCTAAAGGAAGATAGACGGGAATATCACCCTTTGTTTATGGCCATAAAAATTTGTATCCTAATTCACGAGTATTATTTACAAGTGCTTAGGCTGTTTTTTTATAAATAAAAGCTTGCTGAAAAAATCATTATTTATGTAATTTTCTAAACATATCATATGTTGAAATAAATATCACAGCAGAAGTAAAGACACCAAGCCAATAATCAAAACAGATGAGACATAAAGAAATCATTTATTTCATTCGAATTCATCAAAGAATTGTTCCTTTTACAAAATTTCCTAATGAAGTTTTGGACCAAAGTAAAACTTAGATGTCCCTGATGAAACATACAAAAAGACTTTTGATAGAATGTAAAAAACAAAACTTTAAAAGTTGGATCAACTTTCCATAGATTGTTTCCCACTCGACTCTACACAATAGCCTTTGTCAGTTATGAAATCTAATTCACAAACACACAAGTCTACACATAATATCAAAGATAGATCAACACCTCCAAAAAACAAGTGTTTGAATGATGTAATTCATCCCTGAATCTTGTTGTCTACAATAGGACCCTACTATCATAAAAAATAATTAGGCTTCTAATGAGTTAAGGAATAAATGAAAAATGAATTGTCTCAACAAAGACTCAAAGAGAAAACCTTAGTATGCTTCTCCTTCTATCCTCCCTATGTTCCTCCATTTCTTTTTTCCTTTAAGAAAATTAGAATTGGTTGAAGTAGTTGAACTACTTCCTTAATTAATTTAACCAAAGTTCAACCAACTTTTTAGTTAAGGGGGAAAAGTAATAAATCATAATAAGGATTTTTAAATAAATAAAAACTAGTAGGTGTGACACATTGCGACTCCCTTTAGTTTTTAACAATCATAACACAACTAGTTAATCAAAAGAAACATCCCTCCTTGTGAGTCACATCATCACATTCATATTTGACAATTTATCTCAATGATTATTGAAATTATTTCTAAAAATATATTACCCATATATCCAAAACAAATAGTGTGTTGTCCAAAATTCCAGAAGTCAATTGTTCTCAACAATTAATAAATAAAAAACTTAAAATCCATATTTTCCTCTCTGGGAGGAAATCTTTCCCTTGTTGTTGCTGTCACGTTTCGATCTCTCTGAATATTCCTTAAGATATGTGGAGCCTTTAGGCCTAATCTCACTAATCACATGACAGAAATCATCTCTCAAATGCATGCGGGAGGACACAGATTTATCACAGTAATTTGAGGGTGGGGAAAGGGAAGAAATGGATTTTCCTTTGTCAGGGGCATGGTGGGCCTCGATTTTTAACCTTTTTCTTGCATGGGAAGACTTAACTAGTGACTGGTCAGGGGAAGCTTGGAAAATTTGTTCGATAGGTGTGGGAGAAAGTAAAGACAAGCTAGGCTACCCATGATGTTGGGAGACTGTCGTTTGGACAATCTGTTTCCATGCATCGTTTTGGGGAACTTCAGGTTGCAATGAGACATGAAGAGGCACTGGGATACTAGCTACCTGTGGGGCTTGGAAGGGAGGCCTTTCTAGCTTAGGTTGGACCACTCCTTGCCCAATCTAGCTAAAGAACCCAACTTGAAATAGATGTCCTAACTCTTGCGAGTCTGCATCTATAACATCCTTAACTATCCATGGCTAGCCAAACTATGCCAGAGAACTCTTACTGTTCTCTTTGTGGAACATATTGTAACATACCCAGTATCCAACTGAGCTATGCTACATAAATTTTTTGAACTGCATGAAAATAAAACATATACAAATAGAACTCTTGTAGAAGAATTATATATAAAATGTAAACATATAGATACATCTATAAATACATAGATTCACACCAAAATAATAGTAATCATATACATGCAGCATATACAGGAAACACCCATAAAAATAAACACAGTTATAACAACATATATGATAACCCATAAGAATAAGCACGTAAATAACAATGCATCATGTAAATTCATCACACAATTGGCACTTATCTTGGTAAGAATGTCACCAACTGCGTGGAGACCTTCCATGAACCTCCCGACCTTAGACAACACTGTTCATCACTCTCAATAGTGAGTCACCCCCGAGATGGGATTAAAATCCACCAGAGTAAAGGGATTCCTAACTAGGATAAAGGCTCATAGAAAACATGAAAGACTCTGTCTCAGGTGCTAAATAAACTAAAAACCTATAGTCCCTCATTCCCCACATGCCTTTCCCACCCAGGAAGTGTGCCCCTTCTCTTCTCAATAGTCCATCAGCTACCCCACTTCCTTTCCAGGCTTCAGCAACAGGCTGAACATGAAGTCTCAGAGAAATGTAGTTGTATTTTAGCACCTTCGGGAAATCAATTCTCAACCATTCTCTCACCCATAGAATTTCTTATGGGCCTGACAACCCGTCTCTTCAATATCCCATGGGCCTGACAACCTACTTCTTCATTCTAGCTCCCAAGCTAGCCAGATACACCAACAAAAAATCCCTATGGATACATGTTTAGGTACAATCATGAAGGTACGAAAGATGGCTCTATGGGTGTATTCATGCTCATGGATGATTGATTGGATGACTCAATGATGGTAGGAAAGATGGAAAAGATGATGGAAATGAACTAAGTCCCAACAATATGTATGCATGTCCCCAACTTGACACTTGTCATGTTGGGAGATACTTTGTCCCACTTGTCCCCAACTTTATAACTTAGGATAAAATAATTATCCATACTTTATATTTAAGAAATATTAATATAATATTCCTTTTTGTCTTAAGCTCCCTATCTTAGCCCTTTTTTCCTAACTCTTAGGCCCCTCCCTTTCCCTAACCAGTGGAGTTTAGTCCCCCATATATTTTATCATGGCCAGTCTGCATGCAACGATGTATTTTATATTAAATATGAGACATTTACAAAAGCAGACGCACTGGCCTTTAACATCTAGGCTCTCTGGCCTAATCAAAAATAAGCATCTTGGCTTATAATAACTATCTCACCAGCCTATAAAAATAGCATATACACAAAGGCTCCTTACCCTCAATATCGCATGCACTCAATTTGCTATGCGCGGTATCCAGGAATGTGCACACTTCCTCATTTTATTGCATAGTACATGTGCGCACTATGCCATGAAATGTGCATACATAATAATATCAAGACAACTCACCATCTTAAGTACAATTGCATTTACATTTACAATTGGGTTCATCCTTAGGGATATTACAACATCAAAGTGTATAGAGAATCTTTGCCTTCTAGGGCCCCTATTCCAATTACCTCTTCCTCGGTTAGCTCTTCCATGGCTACCTCTGCTGAAAAATATCATTCATGTATGCATAATTGACTAGCAAATAGTTTCTTTAACAACCATACATGACAACTCTTTTAAAATATGAAATAAAATTTGGCTCACCAACATATCAAACTCATGCAATCCAATCCATACAATCGTTTAATAGTCGTTAATGAGCAGGGGTGAAAAGAGGATCCGGCATATGCGAGGGGTTGTATCGAGCGAAAAATGTGAAAATGAGGGGGGAAAAAGCATGATTACAACTCACAGAATTCAAACAATCAATTGTATCGTAACCAAATGAATATATCACTGTAATTCATCCCTGCGATTGCTTAACAATCATAATAAAAAACTTATCTTAACTATAATTAAATTTTAGGAATAGGGAGTGGATAGTGAATATGGAAACATGAGGGGAATTGTAATTAGTGAAAAGTGAAATAATGGTAGGGGAAAAGAGCGGATATTGTTCGAAAAATCAATTAAGTAATCCATAAAAATAGTTACGTATTCAATACAACTATTACAGAATACATTAAACAATTATTGCGGTAAATTAACCCATTACTGTGTGTTAACAATTGTCCACCGTCCACATTCAATTTCCTTAAAAACTTTCAATTAACATAGAATAATCATACCCAGAATTGTCATGACTTTCACCTATCTTGTTAAAAGAATTATGTTTATTTTCAATTCGTTCCCTTTTATATTTAAAACAAAATCCAATGAACACACAATCATATTGATCCAACTATGTTCATGATAAAAACATTGTCCACTACCCATAAATTAATTTTTCAAATCAACATAGACACGGGTCTTTCTTGAGTCGAGCAGACTCTTTTTAAGCATTCTCGATTCATTCCTTTAACAAATTTAACAATTAAATTTGCAATGAAACCGTACTACTAAAACCTCTATGCTCAACTTTGATGGTGCAATAAAACAAAATGATGCACAATGTCTAAAAATTATACATAGTAGACAACTAGGCCATAGTTATCAATACTTCAAATTGCAATAATTCTATTCAAGTAAATTAAACACACAACAACAACATCCATCACTTCAATTTATACCACATTGTAGGGAACACACAGACCAATGCATAATGCAAAGAAGTAATCTTTGTTCTTGTACATTTCCAATTACTCCCAATCCATACAATCGTTTAATAGTCATTAATGAGTAGGGGTGAAAAGAGGATCCGGATATGCGAGGGGTTGTATCGAGTGAAAAATGTGAAAATGAGGGGGAAAAAAGCATGATTACAACTCACAGAATTCAAACATCAATTGTATCGTAACCAAATGAATATATCACTGTAATTCATCCCTGCGATTCCTTAACAATCATAATAAAAAACTTATCTTAACTATAATTAAATTTTAGGAATAGGGAGTGGATAGTGAATATGGGAACACGAGGGGAATTGTAATTAGTGAAAAGTTAAATAATGGTAGGGGAAAAGAGAGGATATTGTTCGAAAAATCAATTAAGTAATCCATAAAAATAGTTATGTATTCAATACAACTATTACAGAATACATTAAACAATTATTGTGGTAAATTAACCCATTACTGTGTGTTAACAATTGTTCGCAGTCCACATTCAATTTCCTTAAAAACTTTTGATTAACACAAAATAATCATACTCAAAATCATCATGACTTTCACCTATCTTGTTAAAAGAGTTATGTTTCTTTTCAATTGCTTCCCTTTTATATTTAAAACAAAATCCAATGAACACACAATCATACTAATCCAACTATGTTTAGCATAAAAACATTAATCACTTCCCATAAATTAATTTCTCAAATCAACACAGACACAGGTCTTTCCTAAGTCGAGTAGACTCTTTTTAAGCATTCATGATTCATTACTTTAACAAATTTAACAACTAAATTTGCAATGAAACTATACTACTACAACACTTGCGCTCAACTTTGATGTTGCAATAAAACAAAATGATGCACGATGTCTATAAATTATACACAGTAGACAGCTAGGCCATAGTTATCAATACTTCAAATTGTAATAATCCTAATCAGGAAAATTAAACACACAACAAAAACAACCATCACTTCAATTTATACCATGTTGTATGGAACACATAGACCAACGCATAATGTAAAGAAGGAATATCTGTGCCTGTACATTTCCAATTACTCCCAATCAAACAATTCATAAAAATGTTGAGTTATTAATCCAACTGTTACAACAAAAGGAGGCACTGAATGTATGCCCCTTATCATTTCTAATTATAACTCTCTAATCAACCCAATCAATAGAGACAAGTGAATGATTAAAGTTGATGTCAATATCACTCATACAAACTTATGACAATCAACATGATGCCCGATAGGGTGTGACTTGTTCAATTTATCAAAATTAGGCTCAGCAACTAATGAATAAAATAACCAAGGGTTCATTCAATGGAACCAAACATAGGGAGGTTTGAGGTCAACTACATTAATACAAGGTGGGATCCTTCAGGACAAGAACGGTGGAACCATAAGCCTTAAAACCCTTAGCTTGAAAGACATGGTGACAGTTCGACACCAAGTAGGGTATACCATGAGGCTCAGGAGAAAAGGTTTCTTATTGACCAGTAATCAACATCAAGAACATGCAGAGGCATAATGCTTATTTTTTTCCCCAAAAGCCGAATAATGCTGATATAAATGTAGAGCCTAGGTAAACCAATCAACCCTAAAGAAATATTATTGGCATAATAGCCACCCATAACCAACTGTTTGGATATCAATAAAAAACAACTCACAACTAGGTGGAAAAATGATATGCAGTGACCAAAGGTGGTTCAAATCATACACAACAAACCCATAACAACAAATACAACTGGATGTGGTTACAATGACTATGAGGAGACGACCATCAAGGCCAAATAGAATGAAACCCTCTGTTAGCACCAAAATTTTCCCTTCAGATTTTGAGAAAGGCAAGCTCGATACACATCAAATTTTTATATCATAGGTTGCTTATGAAAAGGTCAAATGGGTGCAGTCTCAACAAAATATTGTCTTAAGTCATAAAAATAGACTGATATGCACGAGCATGTGAGGTCTTAGTTTAACTTCAAATAGTAAGTTGTAGTAAGGGTGAGTAGGGAGAAGACTTCAGTGAGAAAATGTAGAGGTCTTCCAAGCACATCAAGTCTTTCAACAGTCCAAGCAGAAACAATTTAAACACAAGAACTAATCGAATTTAAATCTTGAAGAAACTAAAAGAAACCATAACAACACTATAATCAAAATTTCATCATAATGCAGTCACAATAATTCATGTCAATCTGTCAATCATGAACTCTTTTAGCATCAGAGGGAAACAATAGGGAGTAAGAAAGATGATTGTTATTAAACAAGAAGTTTCAAATGCATATACATAACCAGATAACCATAGAGTTCATTAAAACTTTACAATTCAAGAGATTTTCTCTACCATCTATGCTTAAAAAATATAAAAAATTAGTATATATACTCAAAGAAAATTGCTCCCTTCAGAAGCACACTCTGTTCACTACATTTTAGTCTTGGTTCCTACATCTTCTTCTGGCAGACGTGATTTTGGATCGGTATGGGCTTTGGAGGAAAATTCATTAACAGGGGGACCTTAGGTTGACTATCTTCCCTCCATGACCAAATTTCCCATGCTTTCCATTTATGTGGTGAGATGAGGTTTCAACCACCTTCTTCATTCACATTATCTTCTTTTATTGGGATCAGGAAGAGGCATGATTCCCATGGACATTCCAGGAGAACTCACAATCCCTTTCAGTCAATTCTAGTGCCTCAAGGCCACTCAACTATTTTTCTGTAACCAACTCAGGTGCTCCAGCCTTTCGCATAGCTTCTTCTCATCACCCCATGCGACCAAATTCCATGAACTCATGCTTATCTTGCATGATATTTCAGGGTTTTGCATTTTCAAAGTTTTCACTCCTCCTAATCTCCAATGTTCTGATGCTCAATCCCACCAAATGACCCATTGAGATCAATGGTCATATCTCCTTTGATCCTAATGGCCACGATCGTCTCCTTGAACAAATTTAGTTGTCTATCACTCAATTAGGTGCTGTCCATTCATCCATCTCTGCTTCCATATGACCCTGGGTTGTGACCATGGGCCCAAATCTCAGGTTGCGAGTTCATGTTATAGTTCATGCTCAAACTTTCGGGTCGCAAAATTATGATTTCTCGGATTGGGTGGCACACGTCTCTCTGTATCGAATGGTCTAGATCATTCCAGGACTTAGCACTTTGTGAACCTTCAAGACTCTTCCCTCTTACTTTTGCAACATGTGAAATCGTGAAAAGCCAATCCTACACCATGTATCCCTTAATTTGGATGGCTCAGATTAAAGCCATCTACTTTTCTCATCTGAGAGTTTTGGGCTATGAATGAACCTTTACAATGAGAACCTCAAAATATAAATTCCCATGCTCGCTTTCCTTTGTTGAACACTAAACTTTCTTTCTTGCTTGATTTGAGTTCATATTAGACCGCTTCAGGTGTTACGCTTGGTGCTCATGACTGCAGCCTATGAATAATTACTCAGATGAATGGAAGAGGGCTCCAGAACAAAATATCAAAGACAAATATAAAGAGGGGACTGATCAACCTTAGGGAAAACAAAAAGTATTAGGGTCAACACTTTTCAGGTAAGCTGAGAGGGAAAAACAGGTCAGTCAAATAGATGAAGGAAAATAGAAGAAAAACTACAGGCCGGGAGGAAAAAATGATGATCGCATCTGTAAAAGGAAGAGATACAGGAAACATTTGCATACTTAGGTAGAAATCATGAACCCCTAAGGATTTGACAAGATTATGTGATAAAAGTAGGCTCCATGGGGGATGACATGCTCCCTGCAAGCTTCCAAGAATGTGCAACTCTAGTGCCTTCCTTTGGGTTATGGAGTCTGCTATTTAAAACTGTAAAAAATAAACATAAAACATAGATGGTATTTATAATGATGGGATGTTGAATGTGGCTTCAAACAAAAAACTTTTTCAGGAAGTGCCCATTTACAAGGCCACCAAAAACCTCATCTCCCTCCAAATTCTCAACCTGTAAGTATTATTTGGAAACACTTCATAAATTTTGAAGGGGCCAATCCAAAGGGCTTGAAATTTACCATCATTTCCCTTGTCCTATATGGGCACATACCATTTGAGAACTAGATCTCCCAGTTGGAAATCCTCTTTTCTTTCTTTCCTAACAAAAGCCTCCTTGATCATTTACTGATGGCCCTGAGCTTTTTTTGTCACCTGCTCTCTAGTCTGTCGCACCTCAACCAATTGATGTATCCTCCTGACCATTTCATCATGCTCTTCCTAGAAATCTTGGAATAAATTCGCAACTGAAAGGGCGAGCTAAGAAGGAAACACTACTTCAATCCCATATACGATATGGAAAGGGGAGATACCCAAGGATATTTTTATTGTCATTGTATCATCCCACATAAAAAATTTAAGCTTTATATCCCATAATTTCTTGTTATCCTCTAGCAATATTTTGATGATATTTACCAGGATTTTGTTAGAGTATTCTACTAATACATTGGCTTGGGGATGATAGGGGGTAGAGTGAATTAGTGAAATTATGAATTGCTCACAAAACTTGATCAATGGTTCAGCTTTGAAGGATGCAATGTTTTTAGTGATGATTCTAGTCAGACAACCAAACCTTACTATAATATCCTCCATAAAACCAATGATCACCTTATGAGAAGAATTACTTGTGGGGATATATTCCATCCACTTGGTAAAACAATTTTTTTTCAGTTAATATCCATATGTGATGACCACTTGAAGGAGGGTGAATCTCTCCAATAAAATCTAGGCCCCACTGTTGAAAGGAACCTGGAGCTACTACAGGCTTAAGTGGTAGGGACTTGAGTTGCTTCTTTCCATAGAATTTATGACATTTGATACAAGCCCCGAATTTCACACAGACATTAATGAAAAAAGTAGGCCAATAGTACCTATCCATGAGTATTTTGTAGACTGTGTTTTTACAGAAATGATGTCCCCCACATAGGCTTCTATGAAAATCAAACATAATCCTTTGGGCCTTCTGTGGGTCTAGACATCTCAGAATCACTCCTAGAGGGTCTTTCCAATACAATACCTCATCAATAAGGCATTATCTTATTTCTTTGAGCTTTACATATCTTTCCTTTCTCCTTCCCATACCATCTGGAGGCCGCAAATCCTGTAGAAAAAATATAATATCTTTGTACCAGGTACATCCTACTAATGGAGGGTTGTCCCGAGGACCCTTATCAAACATTTTAGTCCAATGGTTTTCTAAGCAAGTGTTGATGAATTTAACCCTCAAATATTTACAATTAGATTCAACCAACAACCTGGCTAAACCTTGGCCTTTAACTAGCTTGGTGGGTTTTATTTCCAGATCAAATTCGAGGATTTTGGAAATCCACTTTCTCCTTCTACCATCTATGTCAGTTTGAATGAGAATATCCTTTATAGAATCTAAAGGAAAATACACAATGATTTTTGAATTTAGAACATAGACTCTGAAAGATTTGAATGCTTTCACCAAGGCATAGGCCTACTTCTCCATGATGTCATATCTAGTCTCTGCATCCCTCAATGCTCTGCTTAAAAAGGAAATAGGTTGTTCCAGCCCTATAGTATTCTTCTGCAACAACACATATGCTACTATATCACATGAAGTAAAGGAAAATATCAAGAAATCCTTGTAATAATCAATACCGATCATCACGGGTGCCTGTAACATCCCACTCTGGTGCACTATGAAAACTTATTATTTTAGGACACTTGCTCGCAAGTGATCTAGACTTTTCTGATGTTAAAACATTTATACTTGATTATGATGTGTTATGATAGACGACATGAGGTTTTACTATTTTATGTAGACAGGTTCTATTGACTCAGTTTTATTGAGTGTGCAGGGTTTTGGACCTTGATGATGCAGAGGCATCGGTGGAACCCCTTGGACTCCGGATTGAGTCAAGGAGTGTGCTAATTGGGTTGATTTATTTACTGTGATATTTCATTTATTGATGATTTGATGATTGACATGTTCTGACATGATTGTTGATGATGTAGGCTGACGATAGCTTGCCAACCAGACTCACATGAGGTTTTACTATTTTATGTNATCGGTGGAACCCCTTGGACTCCGGATTGAGTCAAGGAGTGTGCTAATTGGGTTGATTTATTTACTGTGATATTTCATTTATTGATGATTTGATGATTGACATGTTCTGACATGATTGTTGATGATGTAGGCTGACGATAGCTTGCCAACCAGACTCACATATGGAGTAAAGGGGCCACACATGATTTCCAGAGAGGTTGAGGGAGAGGTGTGGACAATAGCCCTGCCACAGCCTACTGGCACTCCTGTCGTGGCTCGAACTATAGGTTAACGATTATCTAGTTTTAGAGGATCCACGATGTCGTGAGGGAAGACTGCAACAGTCAGTCATGATAATTCTAAGGGGTGCGTAATAAGGTCGGGGCCTTATTCCTTAGAGCCCTTAGTCTCCCACAAGTTCACCTGGTGGAGTATTTACTCCAGGGGTTATAGATGTCTACCAATCAATCAAGTTGGCGAGTGGAACTCTTGGAGCATGTGGTGCATCTTGAAGGACACGTCACACAAAAGAAACACAAGAAGTGAGTGGCACCCTTGGAGCACGTGGTGCATCCTGAAGGGCAAGTTGCGCAAAAGAAACGAACGAGGTGAGTGGCACCCTTGGAGCATGTGGTGTGTCCTGAAGGGCACATCGCATTGATGTGGATGAAGGAAACAAACCTAAATACACCTAAGACAATAACGCCTTAAGAAATTCTTAAACAACTTCCCTAACCCAGTGTCTCCCAGTTCAGAATCTAAGTACTAAGTCTAAAACTTTTATGGTAAAATTTTAGTCTAACCTTAAGAACGGACCCTGGAATAAAAGTAACAATTTAAACAAAAACCCACCTAAGTAATAGTTGGGTCTTCATAAAATTCTTGGGGTGATGACGAGGGTAATATTTAAATTAAAACTAACGGTTTTAAAATTTTACAAGAAGAAATTAATTCCTAACTTGTGAAAGAACAAAAGATGTTAAATAAATATTAAATGAAAAGATTATCTAGTGCATATACATT
>JASDQU010014707.1:218978-270542 GCA_032191745.1 Picea mariana | reverse complement strand
TTTGACAACAATGTCAAACAAGTTATATATGATCTTGGAAAATACATGAGGTAAGACGTAGTTGTGATTTCTATGCAAAATGTTCTTTCAAATTATTTTTGTACTTAATGACATGTGTTTTACTTGTAATTTAATGTAATATAATATATTATGTTATGTTGAAACATGCTATTTTCTTGTGTCATAATCTCATGTATATGGTTTTCATTGAAATAAATCCATGAATATGATACAAAGTATTGGAAGAGAGAAATTTCTCATCTAATGTGTGAAATGCAAAAGTATATACCTCCTACATTTTTCAATGCACAAGAACACTACCTCATACATCAAGTTGAGGAGATTGAAATTTGTGGACCTGTTCACACAAGGTTAATGTGGATGGTGGTGAGGCACTTGAAATCATTGAAGGCGTTGGTTAGACAAAGATCATGTCTTGAGGGTTCTATGGTGGAGGGATATATGGTATATCAATACATGGTGTATATTAGTCAGCATATTCTTAAATTAGCAGCACCAACTATGCATGCAGTTGATCACATTTGGGATGTGAAATCCATAAAAAAATTTGAATATCAGGAGCATCTGTTGGGGAAAGGTAGAATGAAAAAAATGAGAGGTAATATATTAATAATTGTGAAAAATTATATTAATAATACATATTAAGTATCGTTTTTTGTGTATATGATGATACTCATTAATATATTAATACAATTTATTTCATAAATTATAAATATTTATAATTACCTACATATTGTACATTATAACTAATATTTAATATGGGTGAATTACGTTTTTTTTATTTAGTTGCTCTAGAGTGGGATGCACTGCATTTATTCATTGCAAAGAATCTTGATTGGATGAATGTATGGATTGAAAGATGTAGACAGCATAATGGAGGTAGGTTATCATGGAAACGACTGCCTGTATTGGTTAGAGAAGCTCATCGTAATGGAGATAGCAATGTTACGTGGACGGAAATTGATCTAGCATATGGTTTGAAAGATGGGAAGGTAAGCAAATTCACCCATTTTATTTAGTTATTTTATATTATAATAATGTGACTACACATGTACTGTATTTTTCAGATACTTTCAAAGTTATATAAATATATGTTAATTTATTAATTGACAATGCATCTTTTACATATATGACGTATTGCAGTTGAAACACCACAAGTCTATGTGGTGCAATGGCCATAAATTTCGCATTAAACAATTGCGTTAAACAAGGAAAATTTCTGATAGTGCGATAACTGCAGTATTTGAGGTTACTAACGTTTCCTCTAGGAGTGATAGACATCCCCGAGAATCTAAAAATAGATACTATGGGTATTTAAACAATATAATTGAGTGTGACTTTAATTCCTTCAAATTAGTTTTATTCAATGTCAAATGGTATAGGTTACGAATGAATGAACATGATGAGGAAAGAATTGTTATTCAACATGCCAATAGATTTCCAATGACTAAAACAACGATGTTTGAAAGAGGACATGATCGCTATGTTTTTCCAAGACAATGTGAACAGGTATTTTACTCAAATTTTCTGGGTGAAAGAGATTGGTCATTTGTTGTTAGATATTATCGAAGAGAAAGACCAATTAAGTATACTGATTTACAGGAAGAAGATGATATTGAAGATCAAGAATATGATTTGAAAGATCAAACAGAGCCGAAATATCATGGAGGGTTGACAGATGAAGAAGACGAAGAAGATCATGATCTAGGTGTAGGAGACAATATTGCAATTCCTGATGATGATGTCGATGAAAATATGCTAAAAAATGACATTGATGATGATGATGATATCATCAATCCTTTCAACATCATTTCAGAACTGAATGATGATACATATGTCGACTTCAATGAAGAAGATCAAGATAAAGAATAAACATGAATACATAGATGTTGAGGTTGGATTAGGTACATTACTATATAATAT
Organism: Picea mariana; assembly: GCA_032191745.1. Lineage (NCBI taxonomy): Eukaryota > Viridiplantae > Streptophyta > Pinopsida > Pinales > Pinaceae > Picea > Picea mariana. The sequence goes on along the minus strand of JASDQU010014707.1, from coordinate 268,598 downwards.
TTTAATTTGTATGGATTATTCTCTTAAAATAATTTACTTTTAATGTCATGGGTTAGTTAGATGTTTTTAAGTTTTATGCGACATTTTTATATCCTAGGTTACATGTTGTTTAATTTTTATTTGAAACCTGAAAATAGTTGCCAATATAGTAAAGTACGTGGTAGACTAAAAAAATCATTTATAAATACATAATTTCATGTACCTTCATTAATTTTTATTTTTGTAGTTTCTATGCATTAATATTAATAGGATGTTTCTTTCGATTATTTTATATTTTATATATTTCATTTTGGGGATCAATTGAGAGTGATGTGAGGGGAGGGGAAGGAGAGGGGCCATGTGAGATTCCACCTTCAAATGGTTGGACTTTTTTAGTAGAGGATAAATTATTCTTGAAACCAAGATAAGCTATCTCATTTTTATACCATCATGATCGTATAAGATTTCATCAATATTGTTACCTATCTGAATCTTCTTAGAATTGAGATTCGTTACATAGTTGTTGAAAAAAGACAAAATAATTAGGTATTGGATATTAATTTGGTATTTGTGTGGGAATTTTTATTCCATTAGTATATTTTGTAAAAAAATAACAAGGACGAGGAACGAGGAATGAAAATTGCATAAGGACTAGACACCGACAACAAGGACCTGCGAATGGGGCAACGTAAAAAAAAATTCAAAAAGTTTTTGTATGCACTGAAATTTTTCAAGGATAGACTATTGGCATGCTTTAATGATATGGGAGGGTTTATGGACTCAAATTTGAGTGACACACCCACTTTCTTCCATTATAAATTTATCATGTAAACCATAAACCCTAATTTCTTTTCCAAGTACCCAATTTCGTTGACACAAGTTTTAGGCTTTCCTCAGTCTTTCTTCATTTTTCTTTCAGGTCTTACATTAATGTATATACAATATATCTACTTCATAGTTGTGATGAAAAATACCTATATTTCATTGATTTCTTAAACAACACCATCAAGATACTAGAGGCGCGCAACAGTGACATGTGAATGGGGCCAACATTGAAATGTTTTCAAACTGTATCTGTATGCTTTGAAATTTGACATGGATAGACTATTTGCATGCCCTAATGATATGAGATGGTTTTTGGACACAAATTTGACTGACACACCCACTTTCTTCCATCATCAATTCATCATGGAAACCATAAATCCTGTTTTTCATATGTTCTAGTAGATATGTTAATGATTCCAAGTTTCATATTTGTATTTGACTGAAGGTCCTGCTAGCTTGAAAAGTATCGAGTTGAGATTTCAAGTTCATAAACCAAATATGAAATGAATCCAAGCATAATTTCATATCATTGCAAGAGAGAGGAATGTAAATAATCTTGCAACAAATTTGCTATACTATTGAAAAAAAACGTTCATCGATAGTATAGCTAATTCGTCGCAAGAATATTGTGTCTAATTTGAATGGTGTTACATGGTTTTCAAGGAGTGTAGGGATTATATTATGGTGCAATGTAGTGTAGTCTATAAGAACAATCTCTATGCCAAACCTCAAAAATGGATAGTACCTTATCTTTTATAGAGGTTATAGGGGTAAAATAAGTCTTAGGTTAGTGGGTATAGAGGTTATAGGAGTAAAATAAGTCTTTTGTATGACAAGCGTTTTGTTGAGCATTGAATAAAGTGGTTATAGATTTATCGTTTATCATGATTAGTAGTTAAACAATAGAGGGATTAGATATTTCTTTCTTATAGGTTAGATTTTAGGTTTTAACAATTGTATTGGTCGAGGATTAGGTTTTATAGGGCTTATATATTATATATATTACTAATTATACTTAATCAAATTTAAGGATTAAGACTAAAAGGCGTTAGTATAATAGGGAATATAAGGGTTCAAGGTTATAAAGTTTAAAAATTAAGGTTTGGTAGTATGGGTTATTGTTTGTAGAATTTATAGTGGCTATAGATTATACAAGTTAGGAGAAAGGGATTATAGTCATTATAGGTGTTAGGGATAATGATTTTTATGGGTTTGGGTCTCATAGAGATTAGGGTATAGAAGGTATATAATGGTTAGGGTAATATGTTTATAAATTAGAGTTATAGGGGTTAGGAATTCGAGTTTATAATGTCATGGCTTGGACAATAGAAACTAAATGTGTGTTAGCTTATAAAGGTTATGGGTTTATGGATTCATGGAAAAGTGTATATAGTTATTAGTTGATGAGGCTAATATTTGTTAAGGCATATAAGGGTTAGGGATTAAGGTCACTGTTGTATGTGGGTTCATAGAGATTATGGGTTATAAGGGATAGTTGCTAATGGTTATGGGGGTTATGGGTAAGGGGTTAATGGACTTAGGGGATAACATTATAAGGGTTAGTGGTCATACATTTTAGTGCTTAGGGGTTGGAGGGATATAGGGGTTGAAGTAGTTATAGGTAATATGTTTCAAAATTAGAATTATATGTGTTATAGATTAGGGTTATAAGGATTATTCTTGGACATTATGGATTAAAAGTGTTATAGATGTAGGGTTCCATGAGTTAATTTATATTAGTTATTAGTTGATAAGGGTTATAATTTTTAAGGGATATAGGGGTTGTGGATTAATTTTTATAGAGGTTTAGGGTGAAATATGTGAGTCACACTAATTATAATGGTTAGGGAGTGTACAAGGGATTTGCGTATGTAGAAGTTAGAGGATTTATCATAGGTTTATATATTTTAAGGGTTAAAGGGTTATGGGTTATAAGGATTAGAAATTAGGGGTTAAAGGTGTTAGTGAGTTTATGGATTAGGAGTTAAATGGGTTAATGGGTTTAAGGATTATGGGTTATATGAATTATGGGTTTCGTGTTTAAGGTATATAAGGTTTAGGGGTAGTGGTGGCTATAAGTGTTAATGGTTTCAAGAATTATATGGATTAGGGGATATTGGTTAGAGACTAGTTGTTTAGGGGTTTTTATTTGGATGGTTTTATGTACTAATGGTTCTTGGTTAGGAATTATGAGGGATGAGGATTATGGATAATTAATGTAAATGGTTAAAATCAATTTTGCAAACATCAATATCGACATTGAAAAAATATTGCCAAGGGTCCAAAGAGAAAAATATTGGCAACATGAGGAAAAATATCGGATCATGTCATAAGAATGAAAAAAAATGTTCTAAGAATGAAAATATCAACATAGTTTATAGTTTAGGATTGACATGGTTTACATGAGTTCATGGTTACAAAGGTTAAATGCGTAATGGGTTTTAGAATTTGTGGCTTGGGGGAAATATCAATTATAGCAATCAAGGGTTATAATAATTAAAAATTAAGGGTTAGAATGATTATATTGGCTAGTGGTTATTTTGGTTAGGTCTTATGGTTCATGGGTTATCATAGATTAGAGTTTTAGGATTAGAGGTGATATTTGTTCAATTTAGGTAATCTAAGGGTTATAGGGTTTATAGCAATTAAGGTAATAGTAGTGAGGGTTTATAGAGGTTTAAGAATAGGTTTTATCCATTATAAATGTTACAACAGTTAAAGGTTAATGCATATATGAGATAGGGGTTATGGTAGTTAAGATCATTAGGAGTTACAAGTTAGATAAAGGTTATATTGGTTTAGAATTGTCCTTTATAGGGATTAGGGGTTAATGTTTATAGGGGTTAGGTATGGTGAGAATTAAGGGTGAGGTGTTAGGGATGATAAGAGTTATAGTGTTATGGAGTAAAGTGGTTATATGGTTTGAGTATTATAAGGATTAATGTTTGTGATATATAGGTATTAGGTTCTTAGGGTTAATAAGTTAGGATTTAGCTATTTGGGGTTTATAGGTTAGAAATTATAGAGGTTAGTGATTACGGTTAACATAGGTGATAGAGTAGTACTAATAATGGATAGATGTAATAGTTAATGTACATGTTTGGGGTTATAAGGGTTAAATATTAGGGTTAAATTTTCAAGGGTTTAGGGGTTTGGGATTCTAAAAATTGTAGTGGTTATGAGTCAAATGGGTTTGGGGAAATAAATTATAGTGATTATAAGGGTTAATGGCCATAGGTTCTTAGGAGTTAGATGGTTACTCAGTAATAGTGGTTGTACGTAATAGTCTTAAAAATTATAGTTACAGGGGTTACATATTATAAGGGAAATGGGTTAAACATTAGGGATGAAAAGGGTTAAGGGTTATAAAGGTTATGGGTTTAGGATTCCATACATTAGTGTATATAATTATTAGTTGATAGTCCTTATAATTGTTATGTAATGTAAGGGTTAGGGATTATTTTTTATAGAGGTTAAGGATGAAAAATTTGACACAAATTATAATGGTTATGGATCATATCACTTACATGTGTTAGGGATAACGGGTTATAAGAGTTCGAGGTTAGACATTACAAAGGTTAGTAGTTATATAATTTAGGGATTAAGGGTTATTGGGGACAAGGGTTAAGGTACTTTCTTGATAGAGAATGACAATTAAATTGGTTATGATATAATGTTCAAGGGTTATAAAGATTATGGGATTGGGCTATAGGAAATAGGTGTGAAATACATTAGAGGAGTTAGTGGTTTGTCATTCCCCTATGGATAATATGAGGATGAATATTGGTGCTGGAAGTTAGGGGTTTTAGTTGACTAAAGGTTTGGGTGATGGAATTTTGGGGTTTTAATAACTCATGCACCCCATAGGATATCTAGTGAATTGATGATGCATGTAGAGAAAGTCCTTGCTATGACCTATTGTGGGTGGGCCTAGATGTTATTGATGGTGCTAAAGCACCAAATCACCTCCGATCACAATCAATAAAGGTGGAATTGTTCCTTTGGGATAGTAATATGTGTTTTCTTTCAAGAACATACCCATGCTTCAACCACATGTTAGTATATGAGATGGAGGCACTAAGGTGATAATTATGTAATGGTGGGGTCAATTGTTAAGATGATGGGGAGGTAGGGCTTAAGGGAATGTGTTTCACCTTTATTTTTTCACACATAGGATCAACTCATGATACATATCAGGGACTATTCATATGATGGGATGAACTACCAGGGAGACTTATAGCTAACCCAACTACCAATTGGATGAACATGGGGCTCATATGATATGTATAGATGCATTTAGAATTTATTACATAGAGTAGAATATTTCAATGTTTGTTAGTAATAATATACTATATGTGTGTGCATATATAGTGTTGGTGAGGCTAGTGGGTAAAGCCCACCATTGTATGTGTTGAGCTATATAATCCTCGGCCATCGAGACCAAGGAGGAGGGTTGATATTGACACTAGAGGATATAAAGTGATGGAAGATATGAGAAATAGGTTGGACCAATTACTAAGAGGGGTGCTGAAGTGTAGATGGCATGATTTAGATCATGATGCCAATGAAAGAACATGTATAGGGACACCCACCTTATTAGAACCTAATTCTAAGGAGACCAACATTAATAATATGTATACCCACTATATATATATATATATATATTATATATAATTTACACACACACACAAACACACACACACACACACACACACANTTATATATTATATATATATATATATTATATATAGAATATATAACTTATATATTATAAATATTTAAATTAACAAATAAAAAATAAACAACACCAAAACCTGTTTAAGCAAAATAGAAGCACCCCCAACCATTTGTGTATGGTGCATATCCGACCACATCCGTACATTGGCCGCTTCCTATAATGTGCACTCGGCCATAGCCCCATAGTCTTCGAGGAGAGGAGAAAGTGTAGGCTGTAAGCATAAGCAAACGAGGGCACACAAGGGATGCAAGGAGAGGATAAAGGGTAGGTTGTGAGTAGGATCATGTGAGGGCACATGAGGGAGATTAGTCTACAAGGAGAAATGGGAGCACATGAAGGCACACGAGGGAGATTTTACGAGGAGAAAGGGGAGCACACAAATAGGGCACGCAAGGGCACATGCGAGGGAAACAAGAATGGTGAGTACCCTAACTGTTATCCACAGTCTTCACAATGGGTTATTGATCTCCATCAATGCTGGAGGTAGAAGCCAAGCACTAATCTATATTTAAATTTGGAAAGAATGCTTCAATGAGTTTGTTCAATAGGTTTTTGTGCACCATATACGTCCTTGAGTCTTTAAACAATGGGAATACATTGTCATGATAGTTATGTCTCCATTTCCTACAAAATGCCTTAGAAAATATTGCAAAAGATAACACTTCTCCTCTACCAATAGGTCCAAACCATCTCTTGAACTATTTTTTATACTAAATGAAAAAAAAACTCATCATAATATCTTCATGAATGATGCCCATGTAGCCAAATGCATGTGGAATATGTGTCACTTATCATGCAACATGAATTAGGTAGATTCCCTATCTTACCACAACTTCCCTTGCCACCCTTAAGTCCTTATTTAATTCTATAGGTTTATTTCATTATAATGATTTGATTTGGAGTTGCACCATATCTCACATTTGGAATGTTTTCCCCTTGAAACATTTTCAAACATATCATAATAATAATAATAATAATAATCTATTTTTAAGGTCACGACCAAGCTAGACACCAAATTTGCGTATGGAACCCAACCTTTTAGCTCAAATTAGGTATTCTTTTACATCATCCAAGTTAGCACTTACACATTTATGCCACGTAATTTACTTTTTTACAATCATGAAGCCAAATACCAAGGGGTTATTAGTCCCTCCATGAGACTTCTTACAATCATGGTGCCAAATGCCAAGGGGTTATTAGTCCCTACATGGGACTTTTAGCTTATGTTTTTTGTACTCTCTCTTAGTTGGTCCAATTAGTCCCTATATGGAACTTTTATCTCGTGTGTTATGTATTTTCTCTTTATTGGTCCAATTAGTCGCTACACACGATTTTTAGTGCCATGTGAACTTTCTCTCTATTGGTTCAATCAGACATCTACAAAATAGAAAAACATTTCTGAAGTTTACTTAGGACATTTGAAAATTCCATATTAATCTGGTTTTTCAAAATATTTAATATGTGTATTTATTGTTTTTTCTTATTGGATTTGGGGAAATGTATTTTGGGATTTCTAGGGTATTATGTCAAAAGCTAAAAACAATAATTTTCCTTCAACTCTATAAGTATTAATAGAGGCTACCTATTCAACTCTGTAAGTTTTAATGGAGGATACTTATTCATATATGAAGGTGGAAGGAGCTGGAAATTAGATGAATATGACGGAAATGGAGGCTACCTATTCATATATGAAGGTGTAAGAAGGTGGAAATTAGATGAATATGAGGGAATATATGTTTATTTTCAATTTTTCAAAAAAATTGTAGGTTACCAATTCATGTACGACGGTATGCAAGAGGTGGAAATGAGATGAATATGAGGGAATTTATGTTCATTTTCCATTGTTCAATATGGTTTAGCATATGTTTTTGTTGTTGTTGGGATTTGGTGGTCCATGCTTGTCATGGTGTAGCCTAGAATTTGGTGGGTTGTGTGTTCTTTTCATGGGTTTTTGAGATGTATTATCAACTATAATATATGGTTGTGTTTATCTTGGTTGTTGTGGTGAACTATGGAATTTGGTGGGTGATATGTGCACATCTCAAGGTAACTTGGAATGTTATGGGTGGTTTGTGCTTGGAGTGGATTTCTTGGTTGTATTTGTTGTATTATTTGGTTGTGTTTGTCTCAACAATCATGGTGCACTATGGAATTTGTTTGGTGGCATGTCCTCATTATGGAGTTTCCTAGAATTTGGTAGGTGCTTTATGATTGCCATGGGTTTCCTATATCTCGTCTCTAATATGGTGATTGGTCATGGTTTTCTTAGAGATCGTGGTGTAATGTAGAATTTACTAGGCCATGAATTGTTCTCATTGTGGCATAGCCTAAAATTTTGTGGGTGCTCTATGTTTCCCATGGGTTTCATGGTTATGGTCTTGATTATGGTTTTTTGTTTTGGTTGTCTTGGTGAACATGGTGCACTCTAGAATTTGGTTGTTGTTCCATGTTTTTCATTCCTCTCTTGGGTTTGGTCTCGATTATGGTGTTTTTTTGTGGTTGTTGATGTGTGGTAAAACATTTCATGGAGGAGGGTTGTTTTTCCATAGCATTGTGGGTAGTTTCATTGCTACCTCTTGCATACATTAGTACATTGGCTGGAATTGTTGGTTTTTGGAACATAGAAAGGGATTTGTTTTCCTTGTGACAGTGTTCTTCAAATTGGATTTGTCCATATGTGTGTTCTTTTCGAGTTGGTCTTTAGCACATAGAAAAGTATGAGTTTTCCTTGTCAACATGTTTTTTGGTTTGGATCTATCCTTGTGTGTTTTCTTTTTGTATGTGATATGGGTTTCATGTTGTTATGTCCCATGCTCAACCCTAAGTTTCTTTGATTCCTAAAAAACTATTATTGTTTCCCTATAGTATTGGGGTTTAGGATGGCCTTGTGGGAGTTGACAATGAAACACATGGGTTTTTGCAAAAATTAGAGGCGTTTTGTGTCATGTGGTTCCTCTTCCTTGAGTAGAGGATGCCTAGTTGGGTTATCCTAGTCTAGTATTTATAATTTTCTATACAATTTCTAGAAGTTATGGAATTTATCAAGTTCAAGTGATAATTTTTTGTTTAAGCTCATTTTAAAGACAAAAGAGGGTAATTTTGTATATTTTTAATTTCAAAATTTTTCAGTTAGTTTTGGAACTTCTGCCTAAGATTGTATATTTTATTTACTTTCAATGAAACTTATGTATATGTTAATGTATATATTCTTCTTTTTCTGTCGGTTTCACTATTGTTAACTATCACCATAACTAACTTATTCTTCAACTTCGATTTAAAAAAACTAATATTTGTATAGTTCTACTCTTGTCTTGAACAAAACTAATATTTGTATAGTTATACTCTTGTATTGAACAAAACTAATATTTGTATAGTTGTACTCTTGGCTTGAAAATAACTATTTTTTGTATAGTTCTACTCGTGTATTGAAAAAAACTAATATTTGTATAGTTCTACTCTTGGCTTGAACACAAATAATATTTGTATAGTTATACTCCTGTATTGAACAAAAATTATATTTTTATAGTTCTACTCTTGGATTGCCTTAGACATATTGCCAACTAAAGCACCCAATATTTGCAACACACCAACTGATGGTTGGATTTCTTACTCCATAGAATTGACCCTCAACTTCAATGGAAATTTCTTATAATAATTCTAATTTGCACAAATCCAACAAACAAAAACCTTAATACTATTTTTTTCTTAGAGCCATATGATAAATTTATCATGTCCTTAGTGTTTTCACATTTTTAATATGTCCTTAGTATGTCCAAAATCAAGAGGGATATCACATTAAATTAGGTGGTTGACCACTAATATTGGTAATTTCACCCTAGTATAATTGTGCATCCAAAACTAAAGATATAAAAATTTTATTTAGAACTATGAATATGATGATGGACTACTAACTAACAACATGTGCACATGAAACTGAAGGTACAAACAAACAGGTACCTGTCAGATATTTCTTCATTGAGTGAGGAAAGCTTATGACAAATGGAGGCCAGAAATGCGATTGCATCTAGTAGATATGATAAGAAAATAAGGACCAGAGGTGAAAAAGTCAGAATACAATTTTGCAGACGCATGAAATTTTTTCTTGCCAAAGGAGTATCATGCTCTTATGATGATGAGAGCATAGGAGGCATAGATGTTCCACTAAGGTATAAGCATCTGTTGAAACAACGGGTACCTAAGGAACTACCTCCTATAGATGTTGACTTCATTGTCAAGAATAGGACATATCACATTGCACCATCCTGCCTGCATGGCTTAGGGATATTTTCCATGGATGGAATAATTGTAAAATAAAATACAATAACTGAATTGATGAACTATCTGGGACCGTGTTACAATTATAACAATTGGATGCGGCTGGTCCGGTACATGCGAAGTCTGAATAGATATGCACTCACCGCAAATTATATACAACTAATAAACAAGGATAAAAATAAGGGAGTGACTATCTATATTGATGGAAAGCCTAAAGCTTCTGGCAATATCACAAGTTTTATAAACAACACATGTCTCGAGACAACAAACAAACAATTGAATTGCATATATGTGGGACGTGAAGAGAATCGTGTAATCCTATGTGCAATAAAATATATAGCTCCCAGGGAAGAGTTATTAGTGGATTACCATTTGAATCAAATAGAAACATTGACTAACAGTGTGCAGGTTCTTATGCAACACCTCTTTAAGAAACCTCTACTTATTGCATTATATTTTTTTATTATCTTTAACATTGTTGTAAATATTATCTTTAACATTGTCTTTTTGTTATCATTAACAACTTTTTAAATATTTTGGGGTTCTAATTATATTATAATGTGGCAAGATGATCATGGAAAAGAGCCATCCACAAAACATGTAAATGATTATCAATTTCTACTTTCATTTTATGTTGTTTTTATTATTTTACTATATAATTTTATTGAAATAACACTATTTTTTTCTGAAATTATATGTAGTTAGTAGTCCATGTGAATCATGAATCCACCGATGAGGAGGGGTTTTATTCTTGCACTAATCTGATGCTCTTATTAAGAAAAAGGATCATTAAAGCTAACCAGGAACTTGTTATCTTATTAGATCGTCCAGAACAAACTCCCGATGTCAAAGAAAATATCAAGCTCCGTATGTCACAACTTAACACATATAAGGTAATAACCATAATTTAAAGTGTTTTTTTTTAATGCACTCATATGTTCAATTATAATACTTTTTTCTTTAACTTTTACATTATATCACGAAAAAACATTTTCTTTTTTATAAAGGAATATTTGGAGCCTATTCAACCTGTTGTTGGTAGTAGTGGCGCTACAGGGGCACTATAAAGTCCTGATTCAGGCGGTCATACAGCTGCTAGAGTACTATTTACTTCTCCATATTCCACACCTCATTTAGATAGGAGCCATGACATGCACTGACATGCATCCACACCTCGATCAGAGTCTAGAGATGGTGGCAGATATGAGGATCATAGTGATGTGGTCGAGATGGTTCCATTTCTTGGAGCTAGATGTGTGACAAGCATGGGGACCCTTCCATGCACATTTTTGGTCAACGATAATGGAATTCCATTAAAACAATCAAGACTCCCAGGTATTTTTAATTCATATTTTAATTTTTTAATGTAGTCCTCATATAGGAATCATCTAGATTATTAAATTTAAATTAATGATAATATATTTTTGTGTGTAGAAAATGACCTTTTTTATAGGCACATAGAGAGCAAGACCTTGTCTATTTTTGGAGAAACCTTATGCATGAGGTGGAATTGCCAGAATTACAACCTCAAAAAGGAAATTATGGATTATCTTGAAGGCCTCTATGGTGTAGACACGTTCAATAAAAAAGAGGTCACATCTGCAATGGGTGAATATTTAAAATATATGTGGGATTTTTATATACAAAGATTGGCAAGAAATCCTAGGTATGAGCATCCTCCCTCAATTCCAGAGAGGGAGTGGATGACGATCATGGATGATGGAAAAGAGAATATTTTGAAAAAATTAGGAGAACAAATAACTGGTACACCAAGGTAAATTACAATATTTTGAATTCAATACTAGCTTTATTTTTCTTTAGATCCAAATAAAAGTGTGGTTATATATATATCATACTTGAAAATTTTGATGATAGGTTGTCTGACACTTCGAAAGAAACCAAAGAAAGGATTACCAAACATAGCCAACATAAGCTAGGCTAGGGTGGCTACTCGAGGTTACAGTCATGAATCGTAGGTACCCAAACATCTTAAGAATATTATTTGTATCACCTTACAAATTTAAGGTAATTGCAACCAAAAACATTAAAAAATGATACCCTTATGCAATGCAGGGAGACAACTTTGAAACTGAAACCACAAAGGAAGACCTCCAACTTGGTTACAAGTACAGTAATAAATCCATGGTTGATCATAGGAAAATCATGGGGCATACCCCAAGATCCAATTTGTTGGATAAGGTAAATAAAAATCAATCCACATTAACCTTTTGTTACTTATAAAATACATAAATGTTCAATATTGTCCATAATTTAATGTCTTACCTTGTTTTAATCAGGGGAGCAACATTATCAATGAAACCATTAGTACTGGAAAACACAACGTTAATATTGAAACACATACAGAAGATCATGGTGCTCCCCAACATCCCCATCCCAGTGAGGTGCAACCCCAAGATGTTCTTGTGACTGAGGTCCACAACGGTAAAATGTTTATACATTAATGATATACTTAATAATTTTGTACTTATAAATTTTGATGTTTCAATGGTAGATAATGTCATAGATGATCCTCCTCGACCTGAATATTAGGTGAATAGGACGATAGCCATTCCAATGGTGTTGACTAGAGGACTAGGTAAATAATTACATTGCAGAGTTTTTTTTTAATATTAATGAACTAATTCAATGATATTTAAAATTTGGCCATAGAAATTTAATATATATTTTCTTTTTAGGTGATGTCCCCTCACAGTAGCATCCACACCTTAGGTATGAGACTAGATGTACTCGGCATGAAAGGACTGAAACAAAATCAACTGTTGAAGAGAACCCAGTAAACAAAGACATGTATATGGATGATTTGCTTAAGAATTGGAAAGCAGAAAAGACAACTAAAAGAAATTCATGATGTCACGTAATAATTTTATAAGACAGTTAGATGAACATTATATAGTTGAACATGTAATGATGCATATAATGCATTGACATTATGTGTACTTTTTCATATGATAATATACACAAGGCTATTTCTATGGCTTGTATATATCTGTGAATGTAATTTTGTTATACACTTAATGATAATTTCAACTTCTCCTAATGATGCAACTTCCAAAATATTGTGACATGATATATGCAAATTTGAAATTCCCGTGACATGTTTCATTGTGTCTCACATGACAAAGAGCATTACCATTATTTTAATTGTGTCTTTTCATTGTGTCATGGACATGGTGTTGCTACTCAACATTTCCTCAAAGCCTACTTACTCATTCTTCTATGATATGTACAATGATGTTGAACCTTCTACAAATCATTGTGAGTAGAAAAATAAGCCAAGGACAAGAACCCAAGGATTTCAATGTTAAGGTCTTGTGATTCCACAAGGTGGGATACAAAGAGGAATTGTTTCCATGCATAAACATGCTAAATACCTTGATTGAGAATGCATATGTAACAAGTTGAACATTCAAATCATAGAGTGATGACATAATCGAGCAATATGGCGTTGATACTCTTCAAAGGATGTATGATTTCTCACCTCCCACAATGTCAGTAAGCCTTTGGTGGTTGCAAAATTTTAACAAAATGCATGATGTTTATCACATTGTGAAGGCATGGTGGATTTTAGTTAAGCCATTACAAACTACCACAAGTAAGGTACACTTAATAAAAAAATTGCAAATGGAACTTCAAGCCTTAGCAATTATGTTGAACTTCTTGTATGGTAGACAAGGGACTAGATACATATGGTTAATATGGATTTTGATTATTCATGGGATGCTCAAGCATGGGATGATATTTTATTAGGTAGAATTCATATCTAATCTTCATGCACAATGTATTTGAAAGGCTAAAACTCTCTTAGATAGTGGTGCACTTGAGTTTTACATGGCGTCTTATCTTATGTCTTGTGTATGTGTGAGCTAAGAGTTCTCTTGTTTCAAGCCCACCTAGTAGCCTTCCTTTTCACTTGTACATGATTATTTCCTCATAGATGTTTAGCTATTATTCAATCATTTAACCTTTTAATGTCTTTGAAAAATGCAGTTTTGAAGGCTGGTCACCTCCATGATCCAAAACACATTTCTGAAAAAGGTATAAATCATTTTCTTCTCTTGCGTCCTGAAATTTTCCTTTATTTCCTTGTATACTTAAATTCAAAGTTGGAAAAAAAAAGATAAATAACATGCATACCACATAATTGTTTTATGACTGGGATTAATAGTAATTTTTCATATTCATAAACAAAAAAATTAGACTTATCGTTTAACAAAAATTGGTCCAAGAGATTGGTCATGTAAGAGAAAGTTTCCATTGAACCACAACCATCTAGTGTAGGTACCACCATCAAACTAGGATATGAGGCCACCATGGTGAAAAAACCAAGCAACAAGATTATATATTTCTCATCCCAACCTTTCTACTCAAATTCTTACCTAACCTTCTCAACACAAAGCATTACAAGAATCCGATTCATCCCGTGATAAATAAGGAACTCTTTTCCACTACAACATGCAACATAAGAAATATATTCACTTTATGTACTTCATGGTCCCTTAGATATATTATTCTCTCTAGTTATCTTTAGTGTGGATAGAAAGAGCTTGATCTATTGTATTATTTCTAAGAATTTCCTAAAAGAACTATATTTGTCTCTCAAGGATATAAAGAGCATATAATGGATAGTGAATCATGAATTGTTATCTTCCCTATCCTATATGATCACCTACAACCGCTATATTTAATCCAAAGTCTACAATTTTCCTCTTCTTGATGTGATTTTGGTTAATTTCCAAATTGGTATGGGTTGGAAATGGAGAATAAAACATGAAATATGTAGAGAATTAATGTTAGAGTGCTTCCCACAATGTTATATCCAATGACAATGATACCATTGGTGGAAATTATGGATGACATTACCTATAACTAGAGGAATGTAGCACTCTTACACTTCCCATGGCATGAAGCTTGTACTCAACCCATTCTCCCATTATTATGTGAAAAGGATTTCCCCACCAACCTCTTAAATAGATTCAAGGATTTCTTGATAAGTAAAAGAAGGTATATGGATTAATTTAAGGCACATTATAGAAAAATATGAGTTCTGAGAATGACCTTGGAGATAGAGGATTGATTTTCCAATAGGTCCCCTTTAATCTTCCCCTATAGTGGAATCATACTGCCTCTCATGCCTTCATGTGTTTTCTATGGTGGGTTGCATCACCATACATTGAAGCACTTGGAAGGCCTAATTACTATTTAACTATTTGAGTGAAGGTCATTAGAGTTGTGTTAGAGTCTTTGGATTGTGTTTTGTATTTGTAAAATACACCATGTGAAACTCTTACATCAAAGCCATATATTGGCATTGACCCATTGAAATAAGTATTATCAAATAGTTCTTGTACCACCTGAGCACATATTTCAGTTTAGACACATTTTCTTTGAGTATTTCATCTTCTATATTGCATTATTTATTGTATATGTAACCTTGTAGGTTAGAAATATTTAAGAAATTTTAAACTATAGTGAACTCCATATCATCTAACCATTTCCTTATGCTTCATGGCCTCTCTCCATTATTATGAGAAATTCAAGCCTTAGCAATTCTCTTGAACCTTTTGTATGGTAGACGATGCACTAGATACATATGGTTAAGACGGATTTTGATTATGCATGGGGTGTTGAAGCATGGGATGATATTTTATTAGGTAGACTTCATATCTAATCTTTTTGCACAATGTATTCCAAAGGCTAAAAATCCCTTATATAGTGGTGCACTTGAGTTTTACATGATGTCTTATCTTATGTATTGTGTATGTGTGAGCTAAGAGTTATCTTCTTTCAAGCCCACCTAGTAGCCTTCCTTTTCACTTGTGCATGGTTATTTCCTCATAGATGTTTAGCTATTATTGAGTCATTTAACCTTTTAATGTCTTTGAAAAATGTAGGTTTGAAGGTTGGTCACCTCCATGACCCAAAACACATTTCCGAAAAGGTATAAATCATTTTCTTCTCTTGCATCATGAAATTTTCCTTCATTTCCTTGTATACTTAAATTCAATATCGGAAAAAAAATGACACATAGAATGCATAACACATAATTGTTTTATGATTGGGAGTAATAGTAACTTTTCATATTCATAAGAAAAAAAATGATACTTATCTTTTAAAATAAATTTGTCCAAGAGATTGGTCATGTAAGAGAAAATTTCCATTGAACCACAACCATATAGTGTTGATACCACCACCAACCTAGGCTATGAGGCCACCATGGTAAAAAAACCAAGAAATAGATTATATATTTCTCATACCAACCTTTCTACTCACATTCTTACCTAACCTTCTCAACACAAAGCATTACAAGAATCTGTTTCATTCTGCGATAGATAAGGAACTCTCTTCCCCTACAACATGCAATATAAGGAATATATTCATTTTATGTACTTCATGGACCCTTAGATATAGTATTCTCTTTAGTTCTCTTTAGTGTGGATAAAAAGAGCTCGATCTATTTTATTCATTCTAATAATTTCCGGAAAGAACTATATTTTTCTCCGAAGGACATAAAGAGTATATAATGGATAGTAAATCATGAATTGTTATCTTCGCTATCCTATATGATCACCTACAACCACTATATTTCATACAAAGTCTACATTTTTCCTCTTCTTGATGTTGATTTTTGTTAATTTCCAAATTAGTATGGGTTGGAAACAGAGAATAAAGCATGAAATATGTAGAGAATTATTGTTAGAGTGCTTCCCACAATGTTAGAGTCAATGACAATGATATCATTGGTGGAAATTATGGATGGCATTACCTATAACTAGTGGAATGTAGGAATCTTACACTTCTCATGGCATGAAGATTGTACTCAACCCATGCTCCCATTATTATGTGAAAAGACTTTCCCCACCAACCTCTTAGATAGATTCAAGGATTGGTTGATAAGTCAAAGAAGGTATATGGCTTCATTTAAGGCACATTGTAGAAAAATATGAGTTCTGAGAATGACCTTGGAGATAGAGGATTTATTTTCCCATAGGTCCTCTTTCATCGTCCCCTATAGTGGAATCATAGTGCCTCTCATGACTTCATGTGTTTTCTATGGTGGGTTGCATCACCATACATTGAAGCACTTGGAAGGCCTAATTACTATTTAACTCTTTGAGTGAAGGTCATTAGAGTTGTGTTAGAGTCTTAGGATTGTGTTTTGTATTTTTAAAATACACCATGTGAAACTCTTACATCAAAGCCATACATTTTCATTGACTTATTGAAATAAGTATTATCAAATAGTTGTTATACAACCCGAGGACATATTTCAGTTTAGACATATTTTCTTTGAGTATTTCATCTTCTATATTGCATTATTTATTTTATATGTAACATTGTAGGTTAGAAATATTTAAGAAATTTTAAACTATAGTGAACTCCATATCATCCATCCATTTCCTTAGGCCTCATGGCCTCCCTCCATTCTTATGAGAACTTCAATCCTTAGCAATTCTCTTGAACCTTTTGTATGGTAGATGATGCACTAGATACATATGGTTAAGATTGATTTTGATGATGCATGTGGTGCTCAAGCATGGGATGATATTTTGTTAAGTAGAATTCATATATAATATTCTTGCACAATGTATTCCAAAGGCTAAAACTCCCTTAGATAGTGGTGCACTTGAGTTTTACATGGTGTCTTATCTTATGTATTGTGTATGTGTGAGCTAAGAGTTCTATTGTTTCAAGCCCACCTAGTAGCCTTCCTTTGAACTTGTACATGGTTATTTCCTCATATATTTGTATCTATTATTGAGTCATTTAACCTATTAATGTCTTTGAAAAATGCAGGTTTGAAGGGTGGTCACCTTCACGATTCATAACACATTTTCGAAAAGGTATAAATCATTTTTTTCTCTTGTGTCATGAAATTTTCCTTCATTTCCTTGTATACTTAAATTCAAAATCCAAGGACAGATAATGGTCTAAACAATTATTATTCATTTAATAATTTTTTTTTAGAGATTTTTTACTATAAGATGATGTGGCATATTATGTTCTCCCTTAACATTTTTCTTTTCCAATGTTCAATGTTCATAAACACCTATTCATAGGACTTAGTGATGTATAATGTTGGTTGGAGTTAGTGATCGATTCAATCAACAATGATAACAATATTGATAAATCAGATGGCATGAAAAATGTGAGTTCCACCTACATACTTACCCTTCAAAATACCAACTGCATACTTTTTATTCACATAAATATTATTAGAATGATATCTTACAAGCACACTAGATAAATTCAACACGTCTACAATTAATAAACAAACTTGTAACTCACTCATGAGATCAAACCATAATAATAGTGTTAGAAGGAAGTTACCCTCTAGGCCTAGACATAGATTCATATGCACATTACACCCACTAAACTCCATTCTCAAATATAAGGGAACCAATTGAGCTCTAGATAAACCTCTTCTTCTTGTATGTGATGTCCATTCTATGGAAATCACATAAAGTGTGATGAACAACATGACAATAGTTGTACTAAAAGGGTATTTTTTCATAATACACCTCATGACAGAACCTCTTCTCTTGACATTATATAAATCATGGTAGGATTAGTATATCCTACCATATAGTATAGTGACATCAACACTATATAAATTAGTTAAAAACATGCAATTATTAGAGAGTAATGCACAACAGGTTCATATATATCCACGTCATCATTGTGATGTTATCAAGTCATATTGTTGAGGCATGGACCAATCCACATATTGTTGCCAAATATTATATGATTGGTCCATGCCTCAACAATATGATATTGTTTCCACATATCATTGATGATGCCATCAATTTAGAGTGAAGGATACAAGTGATACCTTCAGAAGATGACACGTGACATTCTTGCACATATGGATTAAAAATATATGTCATTCTCTTTTTCATCAAAATATATCTAAGTGTTGAATTGTAGATTTGAAGTGAAGTTTAAATAGAATTAATATAAATTTTGTGCCATTTGAGTTGAACATCCTTCACATATCATGTTTTAGGATTTGGCATGGTTTTCCCCATGGGATTGACATGTATCTTAATTGAATTTAATAAAATTTTAAGTTTCAACATACATATGGACTCAATACTTTATGTTTTGTAGAATGCATGAACTTTGGAATAGACCCACATTTATTTATGGAGGATTTAATAACACTTTAGGTCTAGAAATAACTAGGTAAATTTAAAATATTGAAACAAATAAAACATACCTTGCATATGTCATTCCTAACAAACCTTCTTGAAAATTGGTCTCGTTCACTTAGTTTCCTTGAAAACAACCTTGAAGTTGAATGAGACTATTTTAGCGCACCGTGAATTCCATATGTTTAATAATTGTATTTGAATCTCTCACTACAACCAATGATTGAGCACACGAACCTTTAGAAATTTTCAATCCTTTCCAAAGTGCATTAGCTTTTGCTTGGTTGTTAGAAAAAACACCAAGTCCCCATGCAAAAGAAGTTATTAATATAAATAATAAATAATGTCAATGTTTTCCATTAATAGTTTTTAATATGGTAATATTAATATTAATGTTGCCACCTAAAATATTTTTTTTTATTTTTGTCTTAAATAAATATTTTTCGTTGCAATTTCAATGAAAATAATATACCTGCGACAAATTCTATATATAAACAAAGAAATGATGTCATCACAAGTGCGATGACCATAAAAATTCCTGTGACATATTTTCTATATAAACAAAGAAATTTTGTTGTTCCTCTGATGAATTCACTATATAAACAAAAAAATGTTGTCGTCGCACGTGGAATGACCATTAAAAACAAAGAAATGTTGTCATCACAATTTCGACGACAATAGAAATTCCTGCGATAAATTTGCTATATAAATCAAGAAAAGTTGTCATCATAATGTCGACGATGATAAAAAATCCTGCGCCGAATTTGCTAAATAGACCACAAAAATTGTCGTCGCAAATATAGGCAAACTAAGTGAAACCAACTATTCGTCGCAATTACGATGAACAATTGGTTTCACTTAGTTTTCCGATATTGTCATATTGGCGATGATATTTCTTTTTTTTTCACAATTGTGAGAACTTACCTAGGGTTGTCACTCTTGTGACGTTAATTCAAGTTTGTCGAAATTTTCATGTTCCATGAAACATCGTTTTAGAGATTCAAGATTCGTCGCAATATCCATGACATAACGTCACAAAAAATTAGAAATAGTTGTCCCAAAATGACCCAAATTTGGTAATGAGTCGATCCAACTCCATGCGTCCCTTAATTTGGATGGTCCATATTAAATCCATCATCTTTTCGCGTCTCGGGGTTTTGGGCTATGGATGCACCTTTACGATGAGAACCCCAAACTCGTGATTCCCACGCACTCTTGACTTTTTTGAACACTGAACTTTCTCACTCGCTTGATTTGAGTTCATATTATACTACTTCAAGTGTTGCACTTGGTGCTCATGATTTTGGCCTATTAACAATTACTTAGATGAATGACATAGGGCTCTAGAATAAAATATCTAAGACAGAGATAAAGAGAGGAGTGATCGACCTTAGGGAAAACATAAAGGCTTAGGTTCGATAATTTTCAGGCAAGTCGACAGGGAAAAAGAGGTCGATCAAATAGATGAAGGTGAACAAAAGAAAAAATACAAGATGAGAGGAAAAACTCAAGATCGGGTCTAGAAAAGGAAGAGATACAGGAAAAATATGTAGACTTAGGTAGAAACCATGAACCCCTAAGGATTTTAAAATATTATTTGATAACACCTTCCAACAAAAAACCCATAAAGAAAACAAAGAGCCATCATGGCTCACACCACATAGATCGTCTAATGAAATCGTGACTTCAACCCTCAAATTTTCCATTTGCAACGAATAACACAAACAACCATTCCAGAGAAAACACCATGAGTTTGCATTGTTTCCATCCGCAAGAAAACATAGACCAATACATAATTGAGCAAACTTTTATTTCATAAATGGAGCGAGTTCATGGATGAGAGAAAAAAACATACATATAACCAGATGGCCTTAAAAATGTGAGCTTGGTCAAGCAGTTCCTTCCAGATGTGAATATCAGAGCTTAACCACAATGAAAATAGAATGAAAAATAACTAATCTAGGGTGACAACCAGTGGGAGAAGTATGGAGTGATGTGAATTTAATGCACATCACTTCCATCCTCCCTTCATTCAATTATGTAGTACACAACATCCAACCAAACCATTAATCAATGCATCAAAACTTGCATACATTGCTTTCCAATTGTGCCACCTGATCCATATTAACCATTTCCAAAAAAACATACTATAACATATATCACATGAGCCTCATATAACTCAATAAAATTGCATAGCCACTAACATTACTAGTTAGGACTAACATAAATTTCTTTAATTCCAAATGCATATATTATAGCATAACATAGTTTAGTTCCTACTTCTTGGATTTTTTTCCATACTGTTCTTGTCTCTTGTTATAACTAACATGTGTGTTGTGCAGGTTTAATTGGTAATAAATCATGGTGCCAATAGAAATATAATAATAGTGAATATAATCCATTCATACATGGAATTTAAAATTTAGAGCAACAGAACCAATGCATAACATGCATTATCCATCTTCCACATGTCATAAATAAAACCAAGATTTCATCATCAATCATGTAGAAGCCTATAAGAATAACTGAAACAACAACATAAAATGTGTAATAATATTATCTTTGATCCTCCAATATACAAGGGGGTCCCACCTACTAGTATTGTATATCATTGGCATAGTTTAATAATAGGCTTAACAATACTTTGCGGGCAAAATCCTCGTTGCAATTTTAATCTTCAACAAACTATCGAATCCACAGGGAAACATATTTGTAATAGATTAAGAACTCAGAACACGTGGTTTCACATACTGATGCAGGAGAATTGTAAGCAGCCAACCAAGCAAACATGAAGCCGGAAGACAGCTGGAAAAGCACCAGCGCACGTTTTTGAAATTTTTTGTAAAATTAATGAAGTGGACATTAATGTGATAGTTGGAGGGGAGTGTACTTTCATGTTGTGAACAGATCTTGAGCAGTTTTCTCTCATCTATAAAATGTAAAGGCATTTATATGTAATTAATGAAAGTAGCTAGATTTGAATTCATATATTAGACAGTTTAGAGAGTAGGAGGGAAAATGGATATAGACACGCTCACCCTTGTATCATTGTAACATTATCATCATTAAGATATGTAGCAGAGAGTTGTAGAGAAGAACCCATGTACAGGAGAACTTGAGTTAATATATGAATCTTTGACTCAATTTTCATGGTGTTATGATGCTTATTGTTTATACATGTTGAATGGAATGCTTACAATTGTTTTATTCTCTCTGTTATACATTTACTTTAAATAATGTGTTAAATGTATGATTTCAATTTGAATATATGAAGTCTGAGAGTGAAAGAGAATGAGCTTCAATCGTTTCTCATCCTGAGAGAAGTTCCTACAAGGAGTGCAGTGAAACATCCATAAGGAGTGCATTGACAAGAGTTCTGGGTTTTATCTTAGAAAGCTCAGAAGGGATGTCGTTGTTCTCATTCCAGTAGAAGTGTAGGTAAAGCACATAAGTCATTCAAGGTGTGCGCAGGCTAGTTGAACCCTTAGAAGTTATTAGCTAAGGTGAATATTGGAGGACTGTTGTTGCAGAGAGTGCACAGAGTCGAAGAATCAAATACACAGAAGTATTTGAAAGATTGTCGCAAGGAGTGCGATAAGAATTCCTTTTGGAGACTTGAGGTTGAAAGTGAAATCTCAGGAGGGATAACACCTTTGAACACTTCAAAGGAAGACAGGAAGTGAAATCATCATGCAGAAGTTAAGTCCCAGAAAAAGAACACCAAGTTAGCTTGCGGAAGAAATTGAACGGTCGAAATTCTCGGTGGAGAACTCAGGAAATTGTGAGGACCGTAGGATCCAGAAGAGTTGCAGGGTGGATAAGGGTTGGAAAAACCCATTATGTTGGTTTCAATATTCAACATGGACCATTGATTGTAATCTGTTTTGAGTCATCAGATCATTTAGAGGATTCAGACCTCGTAAGTCCGAAGTGTAAGACAAAATCCTTGGTCACTCTAACTCATGAATCATGAGGAGGATTGTTAAGTGTTGAATTTCAGGATTTTGGTAATTCAAGATTCATAATATTGAAAATTCTGATGACAAGGAGCTAGGGGCCTTTGCATTGAAAACCCTAAATTTATGAAACCTGAAATATCCTTGAAGTGGCATTTCGACACTTCAGGGATCGGGGTTTTGGAATTCCCATTTACAAGGATTCGGGTCACTTCACATAAGAAACCCCGAAGTCGTGAAACACAAAGTATTGGTGAAGTGGATTTTCGGCATTTTTGTGTTTCGGGGTTCGGGAACCCGAGAAGACAGTAGTTGGGAATTGAGAGTCTCAAACTCCTAGTAACTGAAAGCCTGAAATACTATGGAACATCAGATCTAAAGGGAGGCTCTTATCCATTGATTCCATAGAAGGCGCCATTCCAGAATTTGGGATTCCGGATTGGTGAGGGAATGACAGTCTAAGGCTTGTTCAAGTCCTGAAAGTTGGGAAGAGTAACAGGTGGTAGGAATCCACGTTAGAAATAAAATACATTGGAGTGGACATGTTGCGTGTCTTATTCAATAGGTGGAGTCAAACCTTGTTGACCATTTCGAGGTTTTGGAGGTTGAAGAGTTGGGAAATTTGCATCAGGATTCATGAAATCATGAACTAGAAAACTCCAAGTTGGTGAAAGAGTCTCGTTCATAACTGTTGGGGAGCCAGCCTTTGCTGAACGTATCGAGTGATGTAGGATCATCGTCCATGACAAGCGAGCTAGCATGGAAGACAATGAACAGCTGGACAAGTCCAGCCGAAACTTTTTGAATTTTCATCCAAGATGATGTGCTAATGTATAAATGATGCAATTATGAAAGCGCCTTTTGTATATTGTATCAGACCTCGAGCCATACGCTCTTTTCTGAAGTAGATAGGAGGCATTTAATAGATTTAATGCAGGTAGATAGGATTTTATTTCTAGATTAGACAGTTTTATATGGAAGGAGGGAAAATGGATATAGACACCCTCATTGTATCATTGTAACATTAGCCATTATTCAAGAGAAAGAACAGAAGAGCATGCAAAGAATTGTATGAAGAACACCCATGTACACATGTTGAATTAATAGAATGAAGTTTTGATTCAAGCTCATGGTTGGTGTTGTTTCTCTGTGTACATTGCTTATGAGCTCATGAATGTTTTCTTTCTTGTTATGCATTTGCTTGGTATATGCTATGTATGTGATTTCAGGTTTCAAACTGAAGTTAGAGAGGGGAGAGAATAAGTTTCAATTGTTTCTCTATCTGAGCCAGGAGATTCCTGCAAGGTGTGCAGTTGAATTTATCCACAAGGAGTGCGTTGATGAAGGCTCGGTAGTTTAACTTTTATCCTCATTCACCCAGAAAGGGATTTGGGTTGTAGAAGTCGTGCAAGGAGTGCGTAGGCTGAAAGAGAGATCTCAGTTGTAAATCTGAGAAAAGAAGATTGGGAACTGCTGCTGTAGGAGCTGCACAGAGTCGGAAGGATTCAACACTCGGGGAAGTTGTTGAATGTTGAGCACAAGGAGTGTGTGCAAGTTCCCCTGAAAGATTTAGAGTGGAAAAGCTCAGGATGTATAGTACCTTCATGGTATCGATAAAAGATAGCATAGGGGTTTGTGCCGAGGGAGGTTCGAGTAAGAAGCTTCAGGCGCAGGCATTGAAAGGCAACTGCTGAGAAGGAACACTTACCCATTCTCAAGAAATCCTCAAGGAGGAGGAGTTGACTGTCAGGATTTGCAGAAGAAGAAAGCAGCGAAACCTTGTCAGCAGTTAGATCTCGAAAAGTTGCGTAGAGTTTAAGCCCTAGTTCACAGAGGAGGAGTTCCGGAGGAGTCATCGGACATCAGGGTCATCGGGGTTTGGTTGAACAAGAGAATCAATACCTTGTAGTTATCAAAATCCCGAGGAAGGACCTCAGCCATTGATCCAACTGGACATGTGGTAGGAGATCCGGACGTGTCAGTGTTTGAAGGCATCAGAGTTTTCATAGGCAAGGGAATTGTGCAACAGGAAATTGCGACCTATGACTTCCCAAAATGATTATAACCATAGATCCCAGACGAAACATGTGTCAACAATCCTGAAGAGTCAAGGTTCGGCATTCAAGATTTTCCCATACAAAGGAAACACTACATTTGAAATCGTGATCTCGCGATACCCAATAGCACGACGAGGAGAGGGTGACATGGAGGAGAGAGTCTACACGTACATCGAGGTTCATCATTTTGGGATTCTCGGTGTCATGAGAATCACTTCTAGAGAAGCTGTGAAATCCTGAAACGCGATAAACGTGCAGTCACCGTGTCAAGTGGAAAATAGGTGTCAACATATCGGAGTTCGGGCATTTGAAAGTCCTGTGTACATTGACAACGAGAATCGTGATATCTCGATACACGATTTCCCGAAAGGGTTAAATCCTGTAGTGGAGGATAGGTGTCAGAAGGCCAAGCCTTGCCGTAAATTGATTCCAAGTGGCATCAGAAACCGGAGAATTGGAGATCCCAAGGGCGTGAGCTCTATGCAGTTCAAAGTCGCGAATTCTGAAATTCTGATAGGGGAAAAGGGCAGTGGTCTCGTGGACTGGTAGGTCGCATAGAAAAGGAGCTAGCCAAAGGGAGATAAGGAGGAGAGAGAGAGACACCATCGCTAATGGGGAGTCAGGGATTTGTGAGAGTAGTGAATCACGAACGTGCGAGTATAGATTTCCCGACGGGAGAATTCTCGATAAGAAGCAGGAAGTCGTGGGGGAATACTCATCGGATTTCGGGGATCTATGAGACCCAATATTGTGGTGTAAGGACTCACGATCTAGCAAGTTATGATTTCCCGATTTCAAGGAGAGAGGTCACAAAGAGCGTTCTATGGGTGACAAAGTCCCGAAAGGGGTTTTGAAGAGCATTCTAGCTCTTCGGGACTAAGGAAGAGAAGGCCATGGTGGGAGCAGGTGTGCCTTGGGAGGCGCATTTGCATCAGAGTGGTATCAGAGTGAGTCTCTATTTGTATAATTCAAACAGAAGGAGAAATATGAAGAAAGAAGCACTCTAATACACACGTCAAAGTGGTATCAAAGCGAGAGAATCTCTTTGTTTTCTGTAGCAGAGAAGAAAGGAAAATTTCACCATCCCGCCGAGGAGAGAAAGACAATCACCCGATCCAAAGGATAGGGGAAACCAGAGAGGTAGGGGAAGACAAGCACAGAATCCAGATATGGAAAGGCAGATACGTGATCTCAGAGCGAGACTAGAATATATGGAAGCAGCGCATAGACGCACAACAAATGCTGGAGATCTGAGTGACTCTGAAGGCGAAGTTGAAGCTGAACAACAAGGAGAAGTTGCAGCCGAAGATGTATCCAATGAGCGATTAATAAAAGCTATCACCCAGATGAGTTCGAAGACAAAGATGGACATTCCAGTCTATGAAGGGAGTCTAGATGCAGAAGAGCTTCTGGATTGGATTAGAGCTCTTGACACCTACTTCAATTACGAAGACATTGAAGAGGATAAAAAGGTCAGGCATGTTGTCACCAAACTAAAGGGACACGCAACATTATGGTGGGATGAGCTTCAAATAGATAGGCATTCCAAAGGAAAGAAAAAGATCAAAGGCTGGGATTGAATGATTGTGAAGATGAAGGCAAAATGCATCCCAAGGGATTATCAAATCACACTGTTCAGGAGGATGCAGAACCTGAGATAGAAGTTGATGACAGTGAAGGAGTATACTGAGGAATTCTACAAGCTCAATATCAGAGCAGGTCATTGGGAGAGCGATGATGAAAAAGTTGCCAGGTATATGAATGGCTTAAGATACGATATCGAGGATGGGATGAGTATGAAAACCATCAAAACGGTGGAGGATGCATATCAGATGGCGTTGAAGGCAGAAGAGAAGCTAAGCCATAAGCCAGCACAGTGAGGCCGAGGTAGGAGCCAGCCAAAAGGTAAGTCAGTTGCCCAAGATAGGTTCCATAAATATAAGGATGACTGGAAGAAGCCTCAGACTAGAATGGAAAGAGGTGGAATTTCACAACGAGGCTAGCACGCTGAACAACAAAGACAACGGGCAGAAAAGAGTGGAGGATACACTGATAATAATACTTTTCCTCGCACTAGAGGTAGAGGAAGAGGCATAGGATGAATCATCACATTCTACACATGTGGAAAGAATGGGCACAAGGAAGTTGATTGTCCAGATAGGAAGAAGGATGGAGGAGAAGCTCACATCGCTGAGGCACAGAGGCGAAATGATGAAGCAGAAGATGCAGAAGATGGAAGGTCATTGATGATGCGTAAGGTTCTCTTAACACCTGAGAAGGAGGTAGAGGACATATCTCAAAGAAACAAACTTTTCAGAACCACATGCAAGACCAAGGACAGAAAGTGCAAGGTTATTGTGGATAGCGGAAGCACAAACAATCTTGTTTTAACCAAGATGGTGGAGAAACTAGAGCTAGAGACAAATGATCACCTGAGTCCATACAAAGTCTCATGGCTACAGAAGGGACATCAGGTAAGTGTCACTAAATAGTGCTTAGTGGACATCAAGATAGGAGGATACAATGATAAAATACTCTGTGATGTTATTCCTATGGATGTATGTCATTTATTGCTAGGCAGACCATGGAAATATGACAGAAATGTAGTTCATGATGGGAAGATGAATACATATACTTTGAAGAAGAATGGGAGAATGCATATATTACTTCCAATTAAAGATAAAGAAGTAAAACCAGAATCGAGGAATACTATACTTCTCATGAGTGGGAAGGAACTTCTGGCAGAAGTAAAGAAGAAGGAAGATCCACAATTCTTTGTGGTCATGAGCCATTTTGATGAATAAAGACCTCATACCAGGAGCCATTTTGCCGAATAAATCCGCGTACAGGTTGACACCACAGGAGAAAGAAGAAGTCAAAAGGAAGGTACACAAACTGCTAGATAAAGGACTGATCAGGGAAAGTTTAAGTCCGTGTGTCGTTCCAACGGTACTGAGTCCAAAGAAAGATGGAGGTTGGAGAATGTGCACTGATTCCAAAGCCATAAACAAGATAACCATCAGGTACAGGTTTCCATTGCCATGGATGGATGACTTGATGGACTGTTTAAGTGGAGCTAAATTTTTTTCGAAGGTTGATTTGAAAAGCGGATACCACAAGATTCGCATGAGGGAAGGCGATGAGTGGACAACAACCTTCAAAACCAACGAAGAGTTGTATGAATGGCTAGTCATGTTGTTTGGCTTAATGAATGCACCGAGTACTTTCATGAGGCTGATGAATGAAGTGCTGAAGGAATTCATTGGTAATTTTTTCATTGTTTATTTATAGGACATATTGATTTTCAAGAAAATGAAAGAAGAGCATCTAAAGCATTTAGCTACAGTAATGAAGAAGCTATAGCAAGAGAAGTTGTTGATCAACATGAGGAAATCTTCATTTATGAAGACATAACTCATTTACTTGGGGTTTTTCATATCGGCAAATGAATTGAAGATGGATCCAAGTAAAGTAGAGGTAATTAAAAATTGGCCATCACCAAGAAATGTTTTCGAGGTGAGAAGTTTTCATGGATTGGCTAGTTTCTACAGAAAATTCATCAGGAATTTTAGTGGAATTAGTGAAACAATGATGGACACAATCAAGAAAAGACATAAATATTTTCATTGGACTGAAGAGGAAGAGAAGAGCTTCAATCTATTGTAGCGGAAGATCACCGAATAGCCAGTTTTGGTGTTGTCGGATTTTACAAAAGTGTTCCAAGTAAAATGTGATGCAAGTGGCTTTGCCATAGGAGAAGTCTTGAGCCAGGAAGACAGACCAATTGCCTATTTAGTGAGAAGCTAGATGAGGAAAAAGTAATGTACTCCACGTATGATAAAGAATTTTATGATATCATAAAAGCAGTGAAAAAGTGGAGGCATTACTTGATCCTGAAAGAATTTGTTTTGTATAGTGATAATCATGCATTGCAGTTTGTGACTCAAAAGGAGAAGTTGAATCAGAAACATGATAAATGGGTAGAGTATATGCAGAATTTTACATTTGTAATTAAACACATTGCAGGTACTACTAACAAGGTGGTTGATGCTTTGAGTAGGAAGTGTTTGTTTCTGCAGGAGTTCCGAGTCAAAACGTTGGGTTTTGAAAATCTTAGAGACATGTATGCAGGTGATGCAGATTTTGCAGAGGCATATGAAGCAGCTGAAAATCCAGTTCTCAGAGACAGAATCCCATGGATAGATTACATGATCCAAAATGGACTGTTATTCAGAGGCAATCAGTTATGCATTCCAAATTGCTCCATGAGGGAGAATTTGCTAAAAGAGAAGCATCGTGGTGGATTAGTAGGGCATTTTGGCCACAACAAGACATTTGCAAAGTTGAGCGAAGCATAATTTTGGCCAAATATGCAAATAGATGTCAAGAAGTTTGTTGACAAGTGCAAAATTTACCAACATTCAAAGGGCAGGAAGCAGAATGCAGGATTCTATTAATCATTACCCATACCCGAGAGGGCGTGGGATGAAATCAGCATGGATTTTGTATTGGGATTGCCTAGGATGAAAAGAGGACATAATTCGATCTTTGTGGTGGTTGACAGGTTTTCCAAAATGGCACATTTTTTTCCATGCCAGAAGACCAGCGATGTGACTCATATCGCAAATTTGTTTTTCAAAGAGATTGTTAGACTTCATGGGTTACCCAGAAGCATAGTATTGGACAGGGATACAAAATTCATTGGAAATTTCTGGAGGACACTCTGGAAGAAGATGGGAACTAATTTGATGTTTAGTTCTACCTATCATTCTCAGATGGATGGGAAAACAAAGGTGGTAAATATAATTCTAGGAGATTTATTAAGAAGCCTAGTGACAGAGCACCACAGCAGCTGGGACAATGTGTTGCCACAGGCAGAGTTTGCATACAATGACTCAGTTAACAGAAGCACAGGAAAAAGTCCATTTGAGATTGTATACGGCAGGCAGCCAAGAGGAGTATCTGAACTGAGGGATTCAGAGTAGATAATGAATAAGAGTGAAAGCGTTGAAGAATTCGCAGGGGCGATGGAAGAACTTCACAGTAGGGTGAAGCAGGGTTTGCTAGAATCAAACCAGAAATATAAGCGCAGAGCGGATCAGCATCGGAGACAACTTCAGTTCGAAGTTGGTGATCTAGTTCTGGCACATCTGAGAAAGGAAAGGTTACCGAGAGGAACATACAAGAAGCTAAAAATGAAGAATATTGGGCCATGGAGAGTCCTAAAGAAATTGGGAGAAAATGCTTATGAAATTGAGTTTCCGAATGAGATCGGAATATCTCTGACATTCAATGTCTCAGACTTATATCCCTATAAAGCTGAGGAAGCAGGAGCTACAAGTAATGAACATCCATAGGTTCAGTGGTAGAAGCAGATGCCGATTGTATAAAAGCCACAAATGGAGTGTATACTTGACAAGAGGGTAAGAAAAAAGACCAGATGAAAGGAATACTTCGAGTATCTGGTGAAATCAAAGAACCACACTGTGGAAGATGCCAGCTGGGAGACAGAAGCAGTAATTCAAAATCTTGGACAGACCGTGCAGGAGCTCATGGACAGGAGCCCATGAAATTTTCCAAGCCAAGGAGTATGATGCAGGAGCATCGCCCACGACAAGCGAGCCAGCGTGGAAGACAATGAACAGCTGGACAAGCCCAGCTAAAACTTTTTGAATTTTCATCCAAGATGATGTGCCAATGTATAAATGATGCAATTATGAAAGCGCCTTTTGTATATTGTATCAGACCTCGAGGAAAATTGCTCTTGTCTGAAGTAGATAGGAGGCATTTATTAGATTTAATGCAGGTAGATAGGATTTTATTTCTAGATTAGATAGTTTTAGATGGAAGGAGGGAAAATGGATATAGACACCCTCATTGTATCATTGTAACATTAGCCATTATTCAAGAGAAAGTACAGAATAGCATGCAGAGAATTGTATGAAGAACACCCATATACAGATGTTGAGTTAATAGAATGAAGTTCTAATTCAAACTCATGGTTGGTGTTGTTTCTATGTGTACATTACTTATGAGATCATGAATGTTTGCTTTGTTGTTATGCATTTGCTTGGTATATGCTATGCATGTGATTTCAAGTTTAAAACTGAAGTCTAAGAGGGGAGAGAATAAGTTTCAATTGTTTCTCTATCTGAGCCAGAAGATTCCTGCAAGGTGTGCAGTTGAATTCATCCACAAGGAGTGCGTTGATGAAGGCTCGGTAGTTTAACTTTTGTCCTCATTCACCCAGAAAGGGATTTGGGTTGTAGAAGCCGTGCAAAGAGTGCGCAGATTGGAAGAGAGATCTCAGTTGTAAATCTGAGCAAAGAAGATCGAGGAGTGCTGCTACAGGAGCTACACAGAGTCGGAAGGATTCAACACTCGGGGAATTTGTTGAATGTTGAGCATAAGGATTGCGCGCAAGTTCCCATGAAAGAGTTAGAGTGGAAAATCTCAGGAGGTATAGTACCTTTGTGGTATCAATAAAAGATAGCACATGGCTTTGTGCCGAGGGAGGTTCGAGTAAGAAGCCTCAAGCGCAGGCATTGAAAGACAAGTGCTAAGAAGGAACACTTAGCCATTCTCGAGAAATCCTCAAGGAGGAGGAGTTGATGGTCAGTATTCGCTGAAGAAGAAAGCAGCGAAACCTCGTCAGCCATTAGATCTCAGAAAGTTGCGCAGAGTTTAAGCCCTAGTTCACAGAGGAGGAGTTCCAGAGGAGTCATCGGACATCAGGGTCATCGGGGTTTGGCTGAACAAGAGAATCGAGACCTTGTAGTTCTCAAAATCCCGAGGAAGCACCTTAGCCATTGATCCTACTAGACAAGTGGCAGGAGATCCGGACGCGTCGGTGTTTGGAGGCATCGGAGTTTTCGCAGGCAAGGGAATTTCACAATAGGAAATCGCAACCCACAACTTCATGAAATGATTATAACTATAGATCCCAGATGAAAAATGTGTCAGCAATCCCAGAGAGTCGGGGTTTGGCATTCAAGATTTTCCCATACAAAGGAAACGCTACATTTGAAATCGCTATCTCGCGATACCCAATAGCACGACGAGGAGAGGGTGACGTGGAGGAGAGAGTCTATACGTACATCGGGGTTCGACATTTCATGATTCTCGGTGTCATGAGAATTTCTTCCGGAGAAGCCACGAAATCTCGAAACGTGATAAACACGTAGTCACCGTGTCAAGTGGAGGAAAGGTGTCAACATATCGGAGTTCGGTCATTTGAAAGTCTTTTGTACATTGACAACGGGAATCCCGATATCCTGATGAGCGATTTCCCGATAGGGTTAAAGCCTATAGTGGAGGACAGGTGTTGGAAGGCCAAGCCTTGTCGTAAATCGATGCCAGGTGGCATCGGAAATCAGAGAATTGGAGATCCCAAGGGTGTGAGCTCTACGCAGTTCAAACTTGTGAATTCTGAAATTTCGATAGGGGAAAAGGGACATGGTCTCGTGGACTGGCAAGTCACATGGAAAAGGAGCTAGCCGGAGGGAGCTAAGGAGGAGAGAGAGAGACGCCATTGCTAATCGGGAGTTGGGGATTGATGAGAGCAGTGAATCACAAATGCATGAGTACCGGTTTCCCGACGGGAGAATTCCCGATAAGAAGCAGGAATCCGTGGGGGAATACTCATCGAATTTAGAGGATCTATGATACCCGATCCTGTGTTTTAAGGACTCGCGATCTAGCGAGGTTTGATTTCCCTATTTCAAGGAGGGAGGTCACAAAGAGCGTTCTATGGGTGACAAAGTCCCGAAAGGGGTTTTGAAGAGCATTCTAGCTCTTTAGGCCTAAGGAACAGAAGGTCCTGGTGGGAGCAGGTGTGCCCTCAGAGGCACATTTGCATCATCGAGGTTTGGCATTTAGGTATTTTCAAAGACAAGAGGTTTGGGTTCTTTGTTCCAGAATTCCCAAAATCTCAAAATGCGATACAGATGTGGAAGAGGATGCGGCCAAAGATTTCAACGCTTCGGCATTTTAGGTTTTGGAAGTTGAAGAGGCAAGGGATTCGACAACCGGATTCGCAAAATTGAGAAATTCGAAATCCCAAAAGGAAAGAAAATACCCAATCATATTTGTTGGTCATTTGTGGAATACACCTTATGTGTGTGGAATTCCCTATGGGGGAAACCAAAGAGTCAATATGACTCAGCGAAAGATTCAAAACGATCCTAAGACTAGGAGGTCATGCAGAACTTGCGGAGGCAAGGGGTGCTATGTGAGTGTGGTATTAGAGCATAGAACAAATCCTTTTCTTTCTATAGCAAGGAGAAGGAAAACATTTCTTAGCCATGCCGCCGAGAAGATGAGATAGGCCAATGCATGATCCAGTAGTGGAAAGATAATTGTGTGAGTTATGTGCCAGGCTTGATGCCATGGAGACATCACAAAGGCGCATAGTTGACGCTGGGGATATCAGTGAATATTAAAGTGAAAATGAAGCTGGACATGAAGGATAAGAAGTTGCAGTCGAAGATGCTGTGGATGTATGCCTATTCAGGGTTGTTGCAAGGATAGGTGCCAGAGAAAAAATGGGCATTCTAGTGTATGAAGGAAACTTAGATGTTGAAGAAATTATAGACTAGATTAGAGCTCTAGACAAATACTTCGACTATGAGGATGTCGAGGAAGATAAGAAATTTAACATGCTGTCAATAGACTTAAAGGGAATGCAACACTATGGTGGGATGAACTGCAGGCTGACAGACGCTGCAAGGGAAAGCAAAAAATCAAGAGCTGGGATAGAAAGGTTGCAAAGATGAAATCCAAATTTATACCCGAGAATTATCAAATCACTCTGTTTTGGAGGATGCAAAATTTGAGACGGAAGTTGATGTCAATGAAAGAATACACTGAAGAATTCTGCAAGATAAAAATCAGAGCAGGTCATCGAGAGAGCGATTATGAAAAGGTTGTCAGATACATGAATGGTATGAGATATGGAATTCAAGATGAGATGAGCATGATGACCCTTCAAACTGTAGAAGAGAAACTGAGCCAGAAGCAAGGTCAAAGAGGCCAAGGTAGAAGTCAATCCAGAGGAAAAACAATTGCCCAAGACAGAACTTAGAAACCTAAAGAAGAGGGGAAGAAACCTTAGACTCAACATGAGAGAGGAGGTAGCTCATAGAGAGGGTAGTATGTTGATAGAAATACTTTTCCTTGAGCTAGAGTAAGAGGAAAAGGCAGAGGCGATGAAGTAAAATGCTTTGTCTATGGAAAGATCAGACATAAATCCTATGAGTGTCTAGATAAGAAAAAATATGATGGTGAAACTCACATTTCCGAAGCTCAAGGATGGAATGTTGAGGCAAAAGATGATAAGGGTGGAATATCTTTGATGACGAGGAAAGTTCTTTTGAAGCCAGAAAGGGAGGCAGAGAACCCAACCCAAAGAAATAGTTTGTTTCAGACTACTTGCAAAAGCAAAGACAGAGTATGCAAAGTCATAGTGGATAGCGGTAGCATAGACAATCTCGTATCTACAGAGATGGTAGAAAAGTTGGAGCTGGAGACTATCGTACATCCAAGCCCATACAAAGTTTCATGGCTACAAAAAGCACATCAGGTAAATGTCACTAAACAATGTTTAGTTGAATTTAAAATAGGAGGATATAAGGATGAAATATTATGTGATGTCATTCCCATGGATGTTTTTC
The DNA here is from genome assembly GCA_032191745.1 of Picea mariana. Lineage (NCBI taxonomy): Eukaryota > Viridiplantae > Streptophyta > Pinopsida > Pinales > Pinaceae > Picea > Picea mariana. Next base: position 233,927 of record JASDQU010014707.1, on the reverse strand, counting down.
ATCTATTGTTGGGTATACCATGGCAATATGACAGAAATCTAGTTCATGATGGGAGAAAGAACACATACACCCTAGAAAAAAATGGGAGGACGCACATGTTGTTGTCGATTAAAAACCAGGAGGTGAAAATAGAGATGAGCAACATTGTTCTTCTCATGAGTGGGAAGGAACTCCTTAAGGAGGTTAAGAAAAAGGAAGACACACAATTTATTATGGCCAAGAAGCCCACAATTGTTTTGACCAGTACAAGGATAGATGACCTACTAGAAGAAATCCAAGAGTTGTTGGGAGAATTTGTTGATATAGTAGTGGATGAACTACCTTGTTCGTTGCCACCAATTAGAAGTATAAGTCATCACATCGATCTTATACCTAGATCTAGTTTACTGAACAAAGTTGCGTACAAGTTGATGCTGAAGGAAAATGAAGAAGTCAAGAGACAGGTCCAGGACTTAATGGACAAAGGATTGATTTGAGAGAGCTTGAGTCCATGCATTGTTCCGACAGTGCTCAGCCCAAAGAAAGATGGATGTTGGAGAATGTGTATAGACTCAAGGGAAATCAATAAGATTACCATCAGATATAGATTTTCATTTCCAAGGATGGTCGACTTGATGGATTTCTTGAGTGGAGAAAGATTTTTTTCAAAGATTGATTTGAAAAGCGGGTATCATCAAATTCGAATGAGAGAAGGTGATGAGTGGAAGACAACATTAAAGATGAATGAGGGGATGTATGAATGGCTTGTTATGCCATTTGGATTAACTAATGCACCCAATACTTTCATGAGATTGATGAACGAAGTCCTGAAGGATTTCATAGGGAAATTTTTCATCGTATATCTTGATGATATATTGGTTTTCAGCAAGACAGAAGCAGAGCACTTAAAGCATTTAGCTGCAATAATGACGAGGTTAAAACAAGAGAAATTGTTGATTAATATGAAGGAATCATAATTTATGAGGACACAACTCATTTATTTGGGTTTTTCTATCTCTGCAAATGAGTTGAAGATGGATCCGGAAAAGGTAAATGCAATTAAGAATTGGCCATCGCTGAAAAATGTGTTTGAAGTTCAAAGCTTCCATGGTTTGGCTAGTTTCTATAGAAAATTCATTCAAAACTTCAGTCGAATCAGTGCACTAATGATGGATACGGTGAAGAAAAGACACAATTCTTTTCACTGGATAGAGGAAGAAGAGAAGAGTTTCAATCTGCTGAAGAAGAAGATCACAGAGAAACCAATTCTAGTTTTTCTGGACTTTAGCAAGACATTCCAGGTAAAGTGTGACGTGAGTGGATTTTCAATTTGAGCGGTCTTGAGCCAAGATGATTGGTTGATCACATATTTCAGTGAGAAACTGAATGAAGAGAATATTAAGTACTCAACATATGACAAATAATTTTATGCATTCATACAAGCACTGAAGAAATAGAGACACTATCTGGTTCCCAAAGAGTTTGTTTTGCACAGTGATAATCACTCTTTACAATCTGTGACTCAACAAGATAAGTTGAACCAAAAGAATGCTAAATGGGTTGAATTCATGCATATTTTTACTTTTGTGATTAAGTATATTTCTGGAACTGCTAACAATGTTGTTGATGCTTTGAGCAAGGAATGTTTGCTTATGCAAGAATTCAGAGTCAAGACTTTAGGTTTTGGTAACCTCAAAGAAATGTATAGGGATGACCCAGATTTTAAGGAGGCATATGAGGCATTTGAGAATCCAATTCTCAGGGAAAAAATCCAACGGACTGAGTATATGATATAGGATGGGTTATTATTCAGAGCCAATCAGCTATGTATTCCAAAATGCTCCATGAGGGAGAACTTTCTGAAGGAAAAATACAGTGGAGGATTGGTCAGACACTTTGGTCATGATAAGACGTTCTCAAAGTTGAATGGCTCATATTTTTGGCCAGGGATGAGGAAATATTTTAGGAAATTTATGGACAGATGCAGTATTTGTCAGCACACAAAAGGGAAAAGGTAGAACATAGGGTTACATCAACCATTACCCATACCAAAAAGGTCATGGGACATAGTGAACATGTATTTTATATTGGGACTGCCAAGAACATAGAGAGGCTATGATTGAATATTTGTGGTAGTCGTCAAATTTTAAAAGATGACACATTTCATACCATGTCAGAAAACCAGCGACGCAACTCATATTGCGAACTTGTTTTTCAAGTAAGTCGTCAGACTTCACAGCTTGCCAAGGAGTATCATTTCTGATCGGGATACCAAGTTCATTGGACATTTCTGGAGGAATTTATGAAAAAATATGGGGACAAGTTTGTCTTTCATCTCAGTGTATCATCCTCAAATGGATGGGTAGACAAAATTCGTGAACAAAATCTTCGGAGATTTGTTGAGGAGCTTAGTGATTGAACACCACAGTCAATGGGATCACATTCTTCCATAGGAGGAATTTTATTATAATGATTCGATCAATAGAAACACAGGGAATATTCCATTCCATATTATATATGGAATGTAGCCAAGGGGAGTTTCTGAATTGAGAGATTTAGAGTAAAATGAATTCAGGAGTGCTAGTGCAGAGGACTTTGCAGAAGAAATGAAGGAGCTTCAAAGCCGATTCAAGGAGTGATTACAGAGTTCAAGTCAAGAATACAAGTGGAGAGAATATTAACACAGGTGAGAAATTTAATTTGAAGTTGGTGATCTGAGTCCTGCACATCTGAGGAAGGCAAGGTTCCCAAGGGGAACATATAACTAACTGAAGATGAAAAAGATTGGACCATGTAAGGTCATGAACAAATTTGGGGCAAACACATATGAGATTGAGTTACCTCATGGGATTGGAATCTCACCGATATTCAATGTTGTGGATGTGTACCCTTATAAAACTGAAGAAGCAGGAGTAGAGGAGGAACAAAAAGAAATTCAATGGGCCAAACAAATGCTTGGAGCTGAAAATCTATAGAGTGAAAGCATAATTGACAAGAGGGTTAGCAAGAAGATTAGGAGGAAAGAGTATTTTGAATACTTGGTCAAATGGAAAGGACATCTAGTTGAACATGTCAGTTCGGAAGATGAAGAAAAAATTCATAAGCATGGGTAGACCATGCAAGAGCTCATGAACAACATTTCATGAAAATTTTAAAGTAAGGGAGTATGATCCATGAGCATCGTAAGCGGTTATCCAAGTGAACATGAAGGAGAAAGACAACTGGAAAATCACCAACACACGTTTTTGAAATGTTTTGTAAAATTAATGAAGAGAAGATTAATGTGATAGCTGGAGGGGAGAGTACTTGCATGTTGTAAATAGATCTTGAGCTATTTTCTCTCATCTGTATAATGTAAAGGAATTTATACCTAATTAATGAAAGTAGGTAGATTTGAATTCATAGATTAGACAGTTTATACAGTAGGAGGGAAAATGGATATAGACACCCTCACCCTTGTATCATTGTAACATTATCATCATTAAGAAATGCAACAGAGAGATGTAGAGAAGAACCCATGTACAGGAGCACCTAAGTTAATATATGAAGCTTTGACTCAATTTTCATGGTGTTATGATGCTCACTGTTTATGAATGCTAAATGGTATGCTTACAGTTGTTTTATTCTCTCCGTTATGAATTTACTTTAAATACTGTGTTGAATGTATGATTTCAAGTTGAATATATGAAGTCTGAGAGAAAAAGAGAATGAGCTTCAATTGTTTCTCATCCTTATAGAAGTTCCTGCAAGGAGTGCAGTGAAACATCTGCAAGGAGTGCATTAACAAGGGTTCTGAGTTTTATCTCAGAAATCTCAGGAGGGATACCATTGTTCTCATTCCAGTAGAAGTGCAGGTAAAGAACATAAGTCGTGCAAGGTGTGTGTAGGCTAGTTGAACCCTTAGAAGTTATCAACTAAGGTGAAGATTGAAGGACTGTTGTTGCAGAGAGTGCACAGAGTCGAATAATCAAATACACAGAAGTATTTGAAAGATTGTTGCAAGAAGTGCAAGAAGAATTCCTTTTGGAGACTTGAGGTTGCAAGTGAAATATCAGGAGGGATAACACCTTTGAACACTTCAAAGGAATATAGGAAAAAAAATCATCATGAAAAAGTTAAGTCCCAGAAAAAGAACACTAAGTTATTTTGGGCTAGAGGTTCTTGGGGAAGAAATTGAACGGTCGAAATTCTTCGTGGAGAACTCATGAAATTGCGAGGACCGTAGGATCTAGAAGAGTTGCAGGAGGGATAAGTGTTCGAAAAACCCATTACATTGGTTTCAAGATTCAACATGGACCATTGATCGTGATCTGTTTTGAGTCGTCAAATCATTTCGCGAATTCATAGTTTGTAAGTTTGGAGTGTAAGACAAAATCCTTGGTCACTCTAAATCCCGAATCACGAGGAGGATTGTTAAATGTGGAATTTTGGGATTTTGGTAATTTAGGATTTGGAATGTCAGAAATCATGATGACAAGGAGCCAGGGGAATTTCAATTGAAAACCTCGAAGTTATGAAACCCAAAATATCCTTGAAGTGGCATTTTGGCACTTCAGAGATCGAGGTTTCGGCATTCCCATTAACAAGGATTCGGGGCAATTCACATAAGAAATGCAGAAGTCACGAAATGCGAGGTATTGGTGAAGTGGAGTTTTGACATTTTGGTGTTTCGGGGTTTAGGAACCCAAGAAGACAGTGGTTAGGAATTGATATTCTTGAACTCCTGGTAACCGGAAGGTCAAAATAATTTGTGTCGTCGGATCTAAAGGGAGGCTATTAGTTGTTGATTCTGTAGAAGGTGCCATTTCAAAATTTAGGATTCCCAAGTGGTAGGGGAACTTCAATCAAAGGCTTGTTCAAGTCCCAAAAGTTGAGAAGAGTGACAAGTGGTAGGAGTCCACATTAGAAATAGAATACATTGGAGTGGAAAGGTGGCATGTCTTCGTCAATACGTGGAGTCAAACCTTGTTGACCTTTTCATGGTTTTGGAGGTTGAAGTGTCGGGAGCCTTGCATCAAAATTCATGAAATCATGAAGTCTAAAACTCTGAGTCAAAGAAAGAGTCTCATTCATAACCATTGGGGAGCCAACCTTTGTTGAATGCATCGAGGTTCGACATTTCAGTATTTTCGAAGACAAGAGGTCAAGATTCTTTGTTCCAGAATTCTCGAAATTGTGAAACACAATACAACTGTCAATGAGGACATGGCCAAAGATTTTGGCACTTTGGAATTTTGGGTTTTGGAGGTCGAAGAGGCAAGGGATTAGACAACCGTATTCATGAAATCATGAAATATGAAATCTTGAAAGGAAAGAAAATCCCCGATCATATTTGTTGGTCAGTTGTGGAATACAAATTGTGTGTGTGGCATTCCCTGTGCGAGAAACCAAAGTGTCAATCTAACTCAGGGGAAGATTTGGAATGATCCTAAGACCGAGAGGTCATGAAAAATCTATTGAGGCAGAGGGTGATGCATCACATACCAAGAACAATAGACCAAGATGATTATGCAACAAGAGGAAGTGAGAAGATTTAATTGAAAAATGACCAGAAATTTGGGAATAACTCATGAAAAATGTTAAGTATGACGGGATTTATCCCTGTATGCATAATCATTCAACTAGAATTTTCTCTTACTTCAAGGAGAAAATTGTATGGAATTTCTCTTTTAATTCTCAAATGGATGAAGAAATGGAAAGCATAAGCAGGGGATAACCAATTTCTTTATAAGACAACAATGAAAGAAGATAACAAATTCAAGTGTTCTTTCAAGGGAAAAATCATAACAACTGTGTAAGCTTGATTGTTATTGACTAACAATATCTTGCAGGAGTGTCACTGTGGGGGAAATATTCCAACAACTTATTCTTGACCAAATTCAACCAAAAGATGAAAATCAATAAAAATCATGACAGAAATAAGATTATAAAATTCAAAACAATAGAAAATAAAAAGATAGAATTGTAAAAGAAATAGGAAGCTTATAAAAAAGGAAAGAATAAATCAAACTACTGTAAAATAAGAAATAAAAAACAATGGAAAAATGAAATCAGATCTAGACTACTAATATACGTAAAATCCAAACATCGTTAAAACTATTCAAGTTGGTTCCACGTAATGTTTCAAGTGAGAACCATTAGTGTTGTAGGAAAAAAATCACTCCTGTAAATCTTTTAGAATGTAAGAGTTAGTACCTAGGACAAAAGATATTTTAAAACGACCCAACCATAATTTTTGATACATTGAGACAAATGATAGTCCTTTAGAGTACATGATTATATCATCAAGGTGAACACAAATAATTTTACTGATCAAATCGTCAAAAATTATTTTTCATAGATCTTTTAAAAGTGGTACTCATAACAGATAGGACATAAGTCTTACATTCATAAGTCAAGATACTCAAATGAGTAATAAGGGTGGTTTTGTATGCATATGCCCTTTTTATATTGATTTTATTGTAACCAAAATACTCGTCAAGTAAGGGCATCATATGTGACCTTACGACTTGTTCTAGAATCATTTCCATGTTAGGGAGAGGAAAGTGATCTTTCATAATAGTCTGATTTAATGTTCAAAAATCAATGCAAAATCTAATATGATAATTTCCTTTTCGAACAGGAACCAATTTGCAAACCCATTCCGGGTACTTGACAGGAAAGATGATTCCATCCTTCAAGATTTTTTCCAACTCCCTTTGAATAGTTGCTCCCAGTGTAGGGTTGATAGGTCCTTGTTTTTGCCTAATTGTTTTTATGCCTTCCTTTATGGGGATGCAATTTTGTATAAGACCAGGATCAAAACCATGAATATCCTCATAATACCAAGAAAAAACATCTTTAAATTCACCATTTAACTTGGCAAACTTCATTTTCTCTTCATCAGAACATTGGTTATCTATCTTAATATTCTTTGGAGACATGGATGTCCTAATGTTCAAGGATATGGTTTCACCCACCTTCCTTTTTGACTCCTCTTATTTATGTTTCTCTTTATCGCCTACATCACTCAATGAAAAAAAACACTCTAGAGGATTCAAGAATTTAGGAATCGTGTTATATTGTATGGATATAATTTCCATGGGCTTATAATGTTTAAATTGAATGAAAGAACATATTATCTCATCAATAGGGAAGACCATCCAAGATTCTACATTGTTAGGGATATTATGCCATCTCCATTACCTTCACTAGAGCATGAACCATCAAAGTGCATGTGCCACATACCATCATCTAAATCAATCTGTTCCAAGGGAATTTTATCCTCCTCAGCAAATATGGAAGACACCCCTAGGTCCTCTTTGATATAGTTCATATTAGGTTGTGGGACACTTTTTATGTAAGCTGAAATCCTTCCCTCTCTAAGGACTATAATTTTTTTACAATTTTGAGGAATGGATAAGTGTGTCCCGTCGAGTGAGAGGTATCCACCCATCAAAGCTTTCCAATCTCTTCCCAAGATGACTGAGTAATTCCTTACTATCATATCAATTACCTGAATGATAAGGGTTGTCCTTATTTCAAGGTACACGCACAAAACTAATGTCACATCTTTAATCTCACCTATGGTTGTTTGTTGTAAACTATTATAAGAGAGCATGCTCCTGGCATTTTTATTTGTACAAGATAAGCCTAGATCTTCAATAATAATATTCAACATCACGCTTGGGCCTGAGCTGCCATCAATGAGGCAACAATGAGCGATCTTATCCATAATCTTTACAAAAATATAAAAAGGGGGGTTTTCTACAGGGTATCTAAATTTATGTACACCTACTTTATTTAAGACAATTCCTCTTCATTTACCTCTTTAGAGAGGTTGGATACAACATAATATTTTCCTTCAATGAAGTTTTTTAGATCCCTCTATTGTTTAGGGATGATAACCATGTCCATAAGAATTTCATTCTCTTTTGTGTTGGCCAACTGATTCAGAACATTGTATTTGGAAGGGGGGAGAGGGGAAGTTGTTCCTTGACTACCAGGAACCTTAGGAACCTTAACCGTAGCAGCTCGTGATGATGATATTAATCTAGAAGAATTGTGGGGAGGATCATATTCTAGTGCCCTCTTATTTATAGTCCTCCAAGTGAGCTAACTGGGTCAACTTCTAATTCTGGAGGATAATAATTTAATATAAATTATTATATTGAGTCAACTTGTCTTCTAAGGTTATTTTCTAATCTTCTAGGGTTTCTCTTTCTTCCTAGAATATTCTAGACTCATCAAAGGTTGCACGTAAAGTTTAATGACTCCATCAAATATTGTAATATCAACACTCCTTCCTAGGTAGGGACGTATTAAAGGACATGGCCTTGAGATCAAGTAGACGATTCACCCGGAAGAATCATCATAGCTACACATGTTATCTCATGATAAAATCACGAGAACCATCATCACTATCCAACAAAATAGTCTCTATGGAAATCATAATAATTCCATTCAATAGAACAAAATTATGTCTATTCATTGTAGTATACAGCTACGATCTTGTGGTACACAACCACTCCTAGTAGCAGACGACTACCAACCAGTGACACATAGTCACTACCAGTGGATCACAACCTTCATTAACCTCCTACATTGGACCATTCTTTGACACTTCTCACAACTATGAACTTTGAAATAATGGTTGCCCGGAGAGGCAAAATATTCTTCTTGACCACTTCTCATAGTGACTACCAAGTATAATTAGTGTTCTAGGCCATTCCCCAACACTTTCCAAAAGAGGATCCATTGTCTATGGTACATCAACAATATTTCAGACCATGACCATCCATTCTAAACCATTTTTCGAACTAGAAAATGATTGTCCATCAAAAATATCGAACCACTTTCCGCATTGGAAAGTGACTACCCAACGTGGACCATTTTCCAAATTGGAAAATGACTATCCGTATATCAATAACATATCAGTGCTCCCTTCCAATCCTAAGGAGTAATCACTTCCCTTTCCAATAAGGAAGTCATACCCATGATTCCCATATTGTCCATGCAAACCTTTAATATTGGGCAGGGGCTTTACCAAAATATATATTATCTCCTCATCAGTGGAGATATATTGGAGAATTGCTTCTCCCTTATGGAATTTATCATGCAAAATATAATGCTTGATCTCAATGTTGTTTGAAATTTCATGAAACATCGCATTCTCTAAGATATTTACATAGCTCTGGTTATCAAAATATATGACGGTCAAATACAACACCTAATAAAAAAGTCCATAAACTGGCTTACATAGCCACATTACTTCTATATAGGCATCATAAGCTGGAATATGCTATGCTTCTATAGTGATGAGTGCAACAGACTTATGTTTCATGCTAGACCATGATTTCATGGAAAATATCAAACTGAAACATATCCAAGAAGTACTTATTCTATTATCTTCACTCCTTGCCGAATCTGAATTGATAAATCCATGTATTTGTATATCATAACTCAATCCTCTCATGAAGATATTTCAAGGCATTCTTTGCTATTTTTCAATTCTCATGGCTAGGTTCCACCTGGAACTAGCTCAACATGTTTACAAAAAAAAAAATGTGTATCCTAGTATTCATCGAATACATCAAGGAATCAATCAATTTACTAGTACAAGGACGATTCTACTGGATCAAAGTCTCTCAAGTTCTTCATATCTTTCATCATGGGATTTTTTTGCAAACTTGAAATCTATCATCCCAGACTTATGAAGAACCATTTCGATACACTTCCTCTGTCATAGGAAGTTTTCACCACAGTTTTCTTGTACATGATAGGTTCTACAAGAGGTTTATTGAGTCCATACAAGTTCTTCTTCTATCTACATACATGGGTCTCTTTTTGGTATACCTCAAAACCTTGAGCTTGTTCTACATATTCTTCTTCTTCAATTACTCTATTAAGAAGAATAGTATTTACATCCATTTGATGTAAGATCCAACACATGGATACTGCAAGAGATATAATGGATCAACTAGAGGTATATTTGGTTACTGGAATAAGCTATCATCAGAGTTTTCTCCCTCCTTCTAAGAGAACCCTCTAGTTATGAATCTCTCCTTGTATCTATCAATGCTTCCATTCATAAGTATTTTTCATAATTTCTCACATACATTGTTCTAGATCACATCTTCTTTACATTCCTTTTGTCTGACTTCTTCTAGTGGGTTCAAAACATTCTAGTAGACTTATGATTCTCGGTATAATAACTTGTTCAATTGGTTGTTCTACCTTTTCTTGCAAATGCAAATAAGGTGATATCTTGCTTTCTTCACTTGTCTAGATACAGTCATATAGTCTTCCCCTTAAATACAATATTCTCCTTTGTGTTGGCATGAACCGAGCTAGCATGAACATATAGTTAAATACTATAGAGGGAACAAGTGATTAGTTCTTTCATTATATATACAGAATTTAGCATGGAACAGGTAGGATTTAGTTCAGGTCATGTGATGGGTACCCTTTAAGGGCTCACTAGGTAGGAGTTCATGGGTGGGAACCATGATACTAAGGTAGGTTAGTTATTTAAGGAAGTAAGTCAAGTAAAGAAGGAAGGAGATAGCATTCACTTGGGCTTCCCTTTGGCTGCTCACTTGCTGGTAGGTTTCTTTCTTGGAATCTTCATATTCTTCCTCATGTTTCTCCTCAATGTTGGATTCCATGGAATCTTCTATAGATTATATGTCTTTCCTTTCTGAAGATTCCAAAATTTTCTTTTCTTCATAGGAAAATAAATGTAGATGGACAACCATGGATATTCAAGGCTTGTTTTCGAAGAAGAATTCTTCTAGAGCCAAATTGAACATGTGATACTTATCATGGATGATACATCTAATGAATAACATGGTAATATACTTGAAATTCTTCATAGGTTATTTAATGGATCAAATCATTGAGAATTAGATCCCTCCTAATCCCAACTTCATTCATGAATGAGAAATATGGATGCTCTTATTTTGAAATTCTGCAATCATATACCTCCATCTAAGAGATTCCATGTTTCCATATGCATCCTTCTTTCTTTATGTAAAGTCTCACAAGTCTATTCTAGTTTTCCTCTTGATTATCGACTTCTTTTTGGATTGAATCCTTATTATTCTCTTCAAGTTTGGTTAATATTGCGGAACATCTAGAATTTTACCAAAGGTAGTCAACATACTTCATTCTTTTCAAATACATTAATAATATTCATTGTAATGGAAATCCTTATCTCATTATTCTCCCATAGGTATTGTTTCATTGAAACTGACCATCTTATCTTCTAAGAAATAGATATGCATGATATGTATGTAAACATGGTATGTGAAAGGACTATGTTACAGAAGAATATGTTCGAAAAACAAGATCACAGAGAAATAAAATAAAACAAATTCAGAAAAAAACACAAAAGATACACAATACAATAAAGACATAGATATAGATGGTTCACCCAGTGTGGTCTACATCCATGATAACAATTGTCATGTCGTTCCTTTATTATTATCCAAAAAATGAAGGGATACAACCTACAAGACACCCATTGTAACTTCCTCTTCTTTCTCTGACAGTATCCTCTCTCAGAATACAATATTCACAAATAATACCCAGTCGCAATACATTTCCCTCATAAAAGAGGGTTTCCTTCTAGGGAAAAAATCCTAATATAACTTCTACCGTCAAATCTGGGACCTTATAATGAATGGTCCATATTTACAATGAAATTACAATATACATTTACAAGGAAACTTTTCCTTCAGGGGCACACTTCCCCCCAGATCCCACAGAGGGGGTAACCCCCTTTGCACTCCCCTACATGGGGGATTTTACATTCTTCTAGGGTATAAATTCTGCATGAGGTATAGACACAACTAAAAAAAAATACTCTGAATCATGAAGATAGTCAGGCTCGACAACCAATAATATCCCACTTGGAGACAAATCTCAACAGCTCCACCGTTGTTCTATATGTTAGACTATGATCCTTATTGGACCTGGAAAATTTCTCATCTTCATATTCGCTCTTGAAGACCAACTGAAACTGAGAAGGAACTTAGTTTCTCCCTGGTTACTCCCTTTGTTATCATGCCTATAGGATTTTGGCTAGTGTGCATATTTTCCAACTTCAAATTTCCATCTTCTAATATGGATAGTATGAAATGGTACATGAGATGTATATTCTTAGTATTTGAATGGAATTTTTAGTTCTTTTCAATATGAATGGAACTCTCATTGTCATAATACAACCTGTTATTCTCCTTCTTCTTTTTTAACTCCTCTATAAAACTATGTAACCAAATCATCTCTTTACTAGCCTTTGTAGCAACAACATACTCTACCTATGTTGTTGAAAGTGAAACAACCTTTTGTACTTTTTAAATAGAACTTAATGTTGTTCCACATATAGTAAAAACATACCTTTTGGTGCTCCTCTTGTTATCCTAATCACCTACCATATCCAAATCAACATATCCCTATAGAACAATGTTTGAACCTTCAAAAGATAATGCATGAGTAGCAGTACCTCTCAAATACTGGAGAATCCACTTTGCTACCTTCAAATTTTCTTTACCTGGATTGTTCATATACCTTCTCACAACTTTCACTACATGTGCAATATCTGGTCATGTGAAAACCATCACATACATCAAGCTGTAAACTATTGATGAATAAGGGACCCTGGACATGTATTCTTTATCCACATGTGTCTTGGGACACATTTCCTTAGATAATTTGAAATGTATGGCCAAAGGTGTACTATTTGGTTTTTCATTTTCATTCTAAACCTCTCCAACACCTTATCTATGTACTCATCCAGAGACAATGTCAATTTACAATTTTTTCTATCTCTTTTTTTTCTCATACCAAGGATTTTCTTTATAGTGCCCAAATACTTCATTGCAAATGAATCAGATAATTTATTATTGAGCACATTTATATCCTCCATATTAGAACTTGCAACAAGCATGTCATCTATATACAATAACGAGTTAATATAGCTTCCATTTTCTAGACTCTTAAAATAAACACAGTGATCAGAATGACATCTACTATAACTTTGTTCTGTCATAAACCTATAAAACTTCAAATACCACTTTGTTGGATCTTTATTTAGTCCATAGAATTTCTTCTTCAACATTCATACCAAATTCACCTTCCATTTGACCTCATACCCATGTGGTTGTTTCATACAAATCTCTTCCTCCAAATCCCCATGGAGAAAACTTGTTTTTACATCTAATTGTTCAAGATGCAAATATTTTACTACAACAAGACTTAAAATAATACTAATTGAATTCATTTTAACAATAGGAGAAAATATTTCATCAATGTAGCATCCCCAAAAATAAATTATTTTTTTTAATTTTAAATTTATTAGGAAAATTATTCTGTTCTTGGTAAATTCGAAATTGGAGTTTTTTTGCCATTTATGGAAATTTTGAATTTTGAATTTAGATAACTGTAATAAATGATTATGACTGTTGGGAAGAGATCTGATCTGACCCAAATAACTACTTGACTATGACACTTGTATGAAATAGAATATTTATAATTATTTATAGAGGACAAATGGAACAACCATGTTCAAAATTAGCTGACCATGACTCCATGAGTGGGGAACATGTTGGAACTATCTTAGGGATGATTGCTACAAGTGGAAAATCCATAATTTGTCCATTGGAAGCCCCTGAAAATCAAGGATTTGGAAAGATGCAAAAATTCCCAAGAGGTAAAAATACCTAGGCACTTTTTCTTTTGGATATATATCATATGGGAGGAGGCAGGATGTTGCCTAGAATGTTGGGGAAAATTACAGATTTCTTGTTGTTATAAACACTACTTGTTGAGTGTGAGGCAAGGGAATATGGATGAAAAGGAAAGGCATTGTTGAGGATGAATTCAAGGTTAGCTCTCATGGATTCATGGTGAGGCTAGGGGGTGAACATGACAAGTGATTTGGCTTCCTTGTTCTAAGGTTGGGAGGAACATCGTTGTTCCATTTGTTGTTCGACAACTTGTATTTAGATATGTCCACTTTCCCCTTCTCTATTTACATGTAGTGATCAATTATTGGTTGATGGGATTTTTATCTGAGTTATATATACATGAGATATTATGTAATCAAATTCTGAAGGAATCGTAACTGTGGTTATAATAATCCTACTCCATTATTTTTATTTTGGGGATTTCCATTAGAATCTGATGTATCTAATATGACTGATTATTTTATTACTAATTACCCTTCGGAAGAAAACCTGAGAATTTGTTTCGAGCATCCCACACATATATCTCTGAGTATTAACATTGATTTTAGTTCAGTTACCCTATCCTATTTAAACTGCTTCTACAATTAGTTATAATTTAATGGGAGATAATTATATACATATATATGCAAGTACATAATATATAATTATGCAGGAAAGTCACCATGTGAATTACAGATGATTTTCAGAAAAACCTATAGTATATACACATACATATATATATCAGCAGGTGTTGATAATAAATTGTGGAACGATTAGATCTAGTTTATCATATATTTAAGTGATAGAAATAGTATCTAGAATGAATTGATTAACACAAACGAAGGTTCTGGAAATATGGATCTATGAACTAGATTACTATTGTAATAAGATATACTGTAGGTGAAAACCTCTCAATAAATTGTACTAGCAAATTCAAGAATTATCTATTTTACACAATGTAAATGAAATTGAATAATGTAGCCATGTACATATAGTTATATGCTTACTATCCTATAGGTGAATGACTATACAAAAAACATATTAAGTAAATTGAAATTTCATTCATGCACATGCTAAATCGAAACAAGTAGGAACTCTATGTATGTACAGAATAAGGAGGAAGATATACATTTGTATCCTACTGTAAGGAGGATACAGAGTCACAGTACTTATAAAACATTGAACTAAAGTAAAATAATATAGAAGCTTCTTATAGCACAATAGACATTCTTATGATACATACATACATACATACATACATACA
>JASDQU010014707.1:205260-218928 GCA_032191745.1 Picea mariana | reverse complement strand
GGAAAGGACATCTAGTTGAACATGTCAGTTTGGAAGATGAAGAAAAAATTGATAAGCATGGGTAGACCATGCAAGAGCTCATGAATAGGAGTTCATAAAAAATTTCAAGCAAGGGAGTATGATGCAGGAGCATCATAAGTGGTTATCAAAGTGAACATGAAGGAGAAAGACAACTGGAAAATCACCAACGCACATTTTTGAAATGTTTTGTAAAATTAATGAAGTGGGCATTAATGTGATAGCTGGAGGGGAGCGTACTTGTATGTTGTAAATAGATCTTGAGCTATTTTCTCTCATCTGTAGAATGTAAAGGAATTTATACCTAATTAATGAAAGTAGGTAGATTTGAATTCATAGATTAGACAGTTTAGAAAGTAGGAGGGAAAATGGATATAGACACCCTCACCCTTGTATCATTGTAACATTATCATCATTAAGAGATGTAGCAGAGATCTGTAGAGAAGAACCCATGTACAGGAGCACCTGAGTTAATATATGAATCTTTGACTCAATTTTCATGGTGTTATGATGCTTACTGTTTATGGATGCTAAATGGTATGCTTACAGTTGTTTTATTCTCTCTGTTATGCATTTACTTTAAATACTGTGTTGAATGTATGATTTCAAGTTGAATATATGAAGTCTAAGAGAAAAAGAGAATGAGATTCAATTGTTTCTCATCCTGATAGAATTTCTTGCAAGGAGTGCAATGAAACATTCACAAGGAGTGCGTTGACAAGGGTTCTGAGTTTTATCTCAGAAATCTCAGGAGGGATACTGTTGTTCTCATTCTAGTACAAGTGCAGGTAAAGCACAGAAGTCGTGAAAGGTGTGTGCAGGCTAGTTGAACCCTTAGAAGTTATAAACTAAGGTGAAAATTGAAGGACTGTTGTTGCAGAGAGTGCACAGAGTCGAATAATCAAATACACATAAGTATTTGAAAGATTGTCGCAAGAAGTGCGAGAAGAATTTCTTTTGGAGACTTGAGATTGCAAGTGAAAGATCAAGAGGGATAACACCTTTGAACACTTCAAAGGAATATAGGAAACAAAATCATCGTGCAAAAGTTAAGTCCCAGAAAAATAACACCAAGTTAGTTTGGGCCAGAGGTTCTTGGGGAAGAAATTGAACGGTCGAAATTCTCCGTGGAGAACTTGTGAAATCGCGAGGACCGTAGGATCCAGAAGAGTTGCAAGAGAGATAAGGGTTCGACAAACCCATTACATTGGTTTCAAGATTCAACGTGGACCATTGATCGTGATCCATTTTGAGTCGTCAAATCATTTCGAGAATTCAGAGTTTGTAAGTTCGGAGTGTAAGACAAAATCCTTGGTCACTTTAACTTCCGAATCGCGAGGAGGATTGTTAAGTGTGGAATTTTAGGATTTCGGTAATTTAGGATTTGGAATATCAGATATCCTGATGACAAGGAGCCAGGGGACTTTGCATTGGAAACCCCGAAGTTACGAAACCCAAAATATCCTTGAATTGGCATTTCGGCACTTCAGAGATCGATGTTTCGGCATTCCCATTGACAAGGATTCGGGGCACTTCACATAAGAAACCCAGAAGTTGTGAAATGTGAAGTATTGGTGAAGTGGAGTTTTGACATTTTGGTGTTTCGGGGTTCAGGAACCCAAGAAGACAGTGGTTAGGAATTGAGAGTCTTGAACTCCTGGTAACTGAATGATCAAAATACTGTGGGCCATCGGAACTAAAGGGAGGTTATTAGCTGTTGATTCTGTAGAAGGTGTCATTTAAGAATTCAGGATTCCAGAGTGGTAGGGGAACATCAGTCGAAGGCTTGTTCAAGTCCCAAAAGTCAGGAAGAGTGATAGGTGGTAGGAGTCCATGTCAGAAATAGAAGACATTGGAGTGAAAAGTTGGTGTGTCTTCGTCAATACGCGTAGTCAGACCTTGTTGACCTTTTTGAGGTTTTGGAGGTTGAAGAGTCGCGATCCTTGCATCAAAATTCATGAAATCATGAAGTATAAAACTCTGAGTCAGAGAAACAGTCTCGTTCATAACCGTTGGGAGCCAAACTTTGTTGAAAGCATCATGTTTCGGCATGTCAGTATTTTCGAAGACAAGAGGTCGGGATTCTTTGTTCCAGAATTCTTGAAATTGTGAAGCGCGATACAACTGTGGAGGAGGACGTCACCAAAGATTTTGGCACTTCGGAATTTTAGGTTTTGTAGGTTGAAGAGGTAAGGGATTCGACAACCATATTCATGAAATCGTGAAATCTGAAATGTTGAAAGGAAAGAAAATCCCCGATCATATTTGTTGGTCAGTTGTGGAATACAAATTGTGTGTGTGGCATTCCCTGTGGGGGAAACCAAAGAGTCAATCTGACTCAGGAGAAGATTTGGAATGATCCTAAGACCAAGAGGTCGTGCAAAACCTGCTGAGGTAGGGGGTGCTCCATCACATACCAAGAACAATAGACCAAGATGATTATGCAACAAGAAGAAGTGAGCATATTTAACTAAAAAATGACCGGAAATTTGGGAATAACTCATGAAAAATGTTAAGTATGATGGGCTTTATCCCTGTATGCATAATCATTCAACTAGAGTTTTCTCTTACTTAAAGGAGAAAATTTTATGGACTTTCTCTTTTAATTCTCAAATGGATGAAGAAATGGAAAGAATAAGCAAGGGATAACCAATTTCTTTATAAGAAAACAATGAAAGAAGATAACAAATTCAAGTGTTCTTTCAAGAGGAAAATCGTAACAACTGTGTAGGCTTGATTGTTATTGACTAACAATATCTTCCAGGAGTGTCACTTTGGGGGAACTATTCCAACAACTTATTCTTGACCAAATCAGCCAAAAGATGAAAATGAATAAAAATCATGATAGAAATAAGATTATAAAATTCAAAACAATAGAAAATAAAAAGATAGAATTGTAAAAGAAACAGGAAGCTTATCAAAAAGGAAAGAATAAATCAAACTACTGTAAAATAAGATATAAAAAACAATGGAAAAATGAAATCAGATCTAGACTACTAATATACGTAAAATCCAAACATCGTTAAAACTATTCAAGTTGGTTCCACGTAATGTTTCAAGTGAGAACGATTAGTGTTGTAGGAAAAAAATCGCTCCTATAAATCTTTTAGAATGTAAGAGTTAGTACCCAATACAAAAGAGATTTTAAAAGGACCCAACCATAATTTTTGATACATTGAGACAAATGATAGTCCTTTAGAGTACATGATTATATCATCAAGGTGAACACAAATAATGTTACCGATCAAATCGTCAAAAAATATTTTGCATAGATCTTTTAAAGGTGGTACTCATACCAGATAAGACATAAGGCTTAGATTCATAAGTCAAGGTACTCCAATGAGTAATAAGGGTGGTTTTGTATGCATATGCCCTTTTTATCTTGATTTTATTGTAACCCAAAAACCCATCAAGTAAGGGCATCATATGTGACCTTATGACTTGTTCTAGAATCATTTCCATGTTAGGGAGAGGAAAGTGATCTTTCATAATAGTCTGATTTAATGTGCAAAAATCAATGCAAAATCTAATATGATAAGTTCCTTTTCGAACAGAAACCAATTTGCAAACCCATTCCAGGTACTTGACAGGAAAGATGATTCCATCCTTCAAGATTTTTTCCAACTCCCTTCGAATAGTTGCTCCCAGTGTAGGGTTGATAGGTCCTTGTTTTCGCCTAGTTGTTTTTGTGCCTTCCTTTATGGGGATGCAATTTTGTATAAGACTAGGATCAAAACCATGAATATCCTCATAATACCAAGAAAAAACATATTTAAATTCACCAATTAACTTGGCAAACTTCATTTTCTCTTCATCAAAACATTGGTTATCTATCTTAATATTCTTTGGAGACATGGATGTCCTAATGTTCAAGGAGATGGTTTCACCCACATTCCTTTTTGACTCCTCTTCTTTATGTTTCTCTTTATCGCCTACATCACTCGATGAAAACAAACACTCTAGAGGATTCAAGCATTTAGGAATCGTGTTATATTGTATGGATATAATTTCCATGGGCTTATAATGTTCACTTTGAATGAAAGAACATATTATCTCATCAATAGGGAAGATCGTCCAAGATTCTACATTGTTAGGGATATTATGCCATCTCCGTTACCTTCACTAGAGAATGAACCATCAAAGTGCATGTGCCACATACCATCATCTAAATCAATATGTTCCAAGGGAATTTTATCCTCCTTAGCAAATATGGAAGACACCCCTAGGTCCTCTTCGATATAGTTCACATTAGGTTTTGGGACACTTTTTATCTAAGTTGAAATCCTTCCCTCTCTAAGGACTATAATGTTTTTACAATTTCGAGGAATGGATAAGTGTGTCCCATCGAGTGATAGGTATCCACCCGTCGAAGCTTTCCAATATCTTCCCAAGATGATTGAGTAATTCCTTACTATCATATCAATTACCTGAATGATAAGGGTTGTCCTTATTTCAAGGTACGTGCACAAAACTAAGGTCACATCTTTAATCTCACCTATGGTTGTTTGTTGTAAACTATTATAAGAGAGCATGCTCCTGGAATTTTTATTTGTAAAAGACAAGCGTAGATCTTCCATAATAATATTCAACATCACACTTGGGCCCAAGCTTCCATCAATGAGGCAACAATGGGTGATCTTATCCATAATCTTTAAAAATATATAAAAAGGGGGGTTTTCTACATGGTATCTAAATTTATGTACACCTACTTTATTTACAGACAATTCCTCTTCATTTACCTTTTTAGAGAGGTTGTATACAACATAATATTTTCCTTCAATGAATTTTTTTAGATCCCTCTATTGTTTAGGGATGATAACCATGTCCATAAGAATTTCATCTACTTTTATGTTGGCCAACTGATTCATAACATTGTATTTGGAAGAGGGGAGAGGGGAAGTTGTTCCTTGACTATCAGGAACCTTAGGAACCTTAACCGTAGCAGCTGGTGATGATGATCTTGGGCTAGAAGAATTGTAGGGAGGATCATATTCTAATGCCCTCTTATTTATAGTCCTCCAAGTGAGCTAACTGGGTCAACTTCTAATTCTGGAGGATAATAATTTAATATAAATTATTATATTGAGTCAACTT
Source organism: Picea mariana (assembly GCA_032191745.1). Classification (NCBI taxonomy): domain Eukaryota; kingdom Viridiplantae; phylum Streptophyta; class Pinopsida; order Pinales; family Pinaceae; genus Picea; species Picea mariana. Next base: position 213,816 of record JASDQU010014707.1, on the reverse strand, counting down.
GTCTTCTAAGGTTATTTTCTAATCTTCTAGGGTTTCTGTTTCTTCCTATAATATTCTAGACTCATCAAAGGTTACATGTAAAGTTTAATACCTCCCTCAAATATTGTAATATCAACACTCCTTCCTAGGTAGGGACGTATTAAAGGACATGGACTTGAGATCAAATAGACCATTCACCCGGAAGAATCATCATAGCTACACATGTTATCTCATGATAAAATCACGAGAACCATCATCATTATCCAACAAAATAGTCTCTATGGAAATCAGAATAATTCCATTCAATAGAACAAAATTGTGTCTATTCATTGTAGTATACAACTACTATCTTGTGGTACACAACCACTCCTAGTAGCAGACGACTACCAACCAGTGACACATAGTCACTACCATTGGATCACAGCCTTCATTAACCTCCTACATTGGACCATTCTTCGAAACTTCTCACAACTATGAACTTTGGAATAATGGTTGCCCGGAGAGGCAAAATATTCTTATTGACCACTTCTCATAGTGACTGCCAAGTATAATAAGTGTTCTATGCCATTCTCCAACACTGTCCAAAAGAGGATCCATTGTCTATGGTACATCAACAATATTTCAGACCATGACCATCCATTCTGGACCATTTTTCGAACTGGAAAATGATTGTCCATCAAAAATATTGGACCACTTTTCGCATTGGAAAGTGACTACCCAACGTGGACCATTTTCCAAATTGGAAAATGACTATCCATGTATCAATAACATATCAGTTCTCCCTTCCAATCCTAAGGAGTAATCACTTCCCTTTCCAATAAGGAACTCATACCCACGAGTCCCATATTGTCCATGCAAACCTTTAATATTGGGCAGAGGCTTTACCAAAATATATATTATCTCCTCATCAGTGGAGATGTATTGGAGAATTGCTTCTCCCTTATAGACTTTATCATGCAAAAAATAATGCTTGATCTCAATGTTCTTTGAAATTTCATCAAACATCACATTCTCTGAGAGATTTACACAGCTCTAGTTATCAAAATATATGACGGTCAAATACAACACCTAATACAAAAGTCCATAAACTGGCTTACATAGCCACATTACTTCTATACAAGCATCAGAAGCTGGAATATGCTATGCTTCTGTAGTGATGAGTGCAACAAACTTATGTTTCCCACTAGACCATGATTTCATGGAAAATATCAAACTGAAACATATCCAGGAAGTACTTATTCTATTATCTTCACTCCCTTCCCAATCCGAATTGATAAATCCATGTATTTGTATATGATAACTCAATCATCTCATGAAGATATTTCAAGGCATGCTTTGCAATTTTTCAATTCTCATGGCTAGGTTCCACCTGGAACTAGCTCAACATGTTTACAACAAAGAAAATGTTTATCCTAGTATTCATCGAATACATCAAGGAATCAATCAATTTACTAGTACAAGGACGATTCTACTGGATCAAAGTCTCTCAAGTTCTTCATATCTTTCATCATGGGATTCTTTTGCGAACTTGAAATCCATCATCCCTGACTTATGAAGAACCATTTCGATACATTTCCTCTGTCATAGGAAGCTTTCACCACATTTTTTTTGTACATGATAGGCTCTACAAGAGGTTTCTTGAGTCCATACAAGGTCTTCTTCTATCTACATACATGGGTCTATTTTTGGTATACCTCGAAACCTTGAGCTTGTTCTACATATTCTTCTTCTTTAATTACTCTATTAAGAAGAATAGTATTTACATCCATCTGATGTAAGCTCCAACACATGGATGTTGCAAGAGATATAATGGATCAACTAGAGGTATATTTGGTTACTGGAATAAGCTATCATCAGAGTTTTCTCCCTCCTTCTAAGAGAACCCTCTAGTTATGAATCTCTCCTTGTATCTATCAATGCTTCCATTCATAAGTATTTTTAATAATTTCTCACATACATTGTTCTAGATCACATCTTCTTTACATTCCTTTTGTTTGACTGCTTCTAGTGGGTTCAAAACATTCTATTAGTCTTATGATTCTCGATATAATAACTTGTTCAATTGGTTGTTCTACCTTTTCTTGCAAATGGAAATAAAGTGATATCTTGCTTTCTTCACTTGTTTGGATATAGTCATATAGTCTTCCCCTTAAATACAATATTCTCCTTTGTGTTGGCATGGACGGAGCTAGCATGAACATATAGTTAAAGACTACAGAGGGAACAAGTGATCAATTCTTTTATTATATATACGTAATTTAGCATGGAATAGGTAGGATTTAGTTCAGGTCATGGGATGGGTACCCTTTAAGGGCTCACTAGGTAGGAATTCATGGGTGGGAACCATGATCCTAAGGTAGGTTAGTTATTGAAGGAAGTAAGTCAAGTAAAGAAGGAAGGAGATATTCACTTGGGCTTCCCTCTGGCTGCTCACTTGCTGGTAGGTTTCTTTCTTGGAATCTTCATGTTCTTCCTCATGTTTCTCTTCAATGTTGGATTCCATGGAATATTCTATAGATTATATGTCCTTCCTTTCTAAAGATTCCAAATTCTTCTTTTCTTCATAGGAAAATAAATGTAGATGGACAACCATGGATATTCAAGGCTTGTTTTCGAAGAATAATTCTTCTAGAGCCAAATTGAACATGTGATACTTATCGTGGATGATACTTCTAATGAATAACATGGTGATATACTTGAAATTATTCATAGGATATTTAATGGATCACATCATTGAGAATTAGATCCCTCCTAATCCCAACTTCATTCATGAATGATAAATATGGATGCTCTTCTTTTGAAATTCTGCAATCATATACCTTCATCTGAGAGATTCCATGTTTCCATATGAATCCTTCTTTATTTGTGTAAAGTCTCACAAGTCTATTCTAGTTTTCCTCTTGATTACTGACTTCTTTCTGGACTGAATCCTTATTATTCTCTTCAAGTTTTGTTACGATTGTGGAACATCTAGAATTTTAACAAAGGTAGCCAACATACTTCATCCTTTTCAAATACATTAATAATATTCATTGTAATGGAAATCCTTATCTCATTATTCTCCCATAAGTATTGTTTCATTGAATTTGACCATCTTATCTTCTAAGAAATAGATATGCATGATATGTATGTAAACATGGTATGTGAAAGGACTATGTTAGAGAAGAATATGTTCAAAAAACAAGATCACAAAGAAATAAAATCAAACAAATTCAGAAAAAAACACAGAAGATACACAATACAATAAAGACATAGATATACATGATTCACCCAGTGTGGTCTACATCCATGATAGAAATTGTCACGTCCTTCCTTTATTATTATCCAAAAAATGAAGGGATACAACCTACAAGACACCCGTTGTAAGTTCCTCTTCTCTCTCTGACAGTATCCTCTCTCAGAATACAATATTCGCAAATAATACCCAGTCACAATACATTTCCCTCGTAAAAGAGGGTTTCCTTCTAGGGAAAAAAACCTAATATAACTTCTATCGTCGAATATGGGACCTTATAATGAATGGTTCATATTTACAATGAAATTACAATATACATTTACAAGGAAATTTTTCCTTCAGGGGCACGCTTGCCCCCAGACCCCGCAGAGGGGGTAACCCCCTTTGCACTCCCCTGCATGGAGGATTTTACATTTTTCTAGAGTGTAAATTCTCCATGAGGTATAGATAGAACTGAAAACAAATACCTCTGAATCATGAATATAGTCAGGCTCGACAACCAATAATATCCCACTTGGAGACAAATCTCAACAACTCCACCGTTGTTCTATATGTTAGACTATGATCCTTCTTGGACCTGGAAAATTTCTCATCTTCATATTCACTCTTGAAGACCAACTGAAACTGAGAAGGAACTTAGTTTCTCCCTGGTGACTCCCATTGTTATCATGTCTGTAGTATTTTGGCTAGTGTGTATATTTTCCAACTTCAAATTTCCATCTTCTAATATGGATAGTATGAAATGGTACCTGAGATGTATATTCTTAGTGTTTGAATGGAATTTTTAGTTCTTTTCAATATGAATGGAACTGTCATTATCATAATACAACCTGTTATTCTCCTCCTTCTTTTTTAATTCCTCTATAAAACTATGTAACCAAATCATCTCTTTACTAGCCTTTGTAGCAACAACATACTCTACCTATGTTGTTGAAAGTGCAACAACATTTTGTAGTTTTGAAATAAAACTTAATGTTGTTCCACCTATAGTAAAAACATACCTTGTGGTGCTCCTCCTGTTATCTTAATTAGCTGCCATATCCAAATCAGCATATCCCTATAGAACAATGTCTGAACCTTCAAAAGATAATGCATGAGTAGTAGTACCTCTCAAATACTTGAGAATCCACTTTGCTACCTTCAAATTTTCTTTACCTATATTGTTCATATACCTTCTCACAACTCCCACTGCATGTGCAATATCTGGTCATGTGCAAACCATCGCATACATCAAGTTGTAAACTATTGATGAATAAGGGACCCTGGACATGTATTTTATCTCCACGTGTGTCTTGGGACACATTTCATTAGTTAATTTGAAATGTATGTCCAAAGGTGTACTAATTGGTTTTGCATTTTTCATTCTAAACCTCTCCAACACCTTATCTATGTACTCATCCAGAGACAATGTCAATTTACAATTTTTTCTATCTCTTCTTTTTCTCATACCAAGGATTTTCTTTGCAGTGCCCAAATACTTCATTGCAAACGAATCATATAATTTATTCTTGAGCACATTTATATCCTCCATATTAGAACCTGCAACAATCAAGTCATCTATATACAATAACAAGTTAATATAGCTTCCATTTTCTAGACTTTTAAAATAAACATAGTGATCAGAATGACATCTACTATAGCTTTGTTCTGTCATAAACCTATCAAACTTCAAATACCACTTTGTTGGATATTTATTTAGTCCATACAATTTATTCTTCAACATTCATACCAAATTCACCTTCCATTTGACCTCATACCCATGTGGTTGTTTCATACAAATCTCTTCCTCCAAATCCCCATGGAGAAAACTTGCTTTTACATCTAATTGTTCAAGATGCAAATATTTTACTACCATAAGACTTAAAATAGTACTAATTGAATTCATTTTAACAATAGGAGAAAATATTTCATCAATGTAGCATCCCCAAAAATAAATTATTTTATTTAATTTGAAATTTCTTAGGAAAATTATTCTATTTTTGGTAAATTCAAAATTGGAGTTTTTTTGCCATTTATGGAAATTCTGAATTTTGAGTTTAGATAATTGTAATAAAATATTATGACTGTTGGGAAGAGATTTGATCTGACCCAAATAACTACTTGACTATGACACTTGTATGAAACAAAACATTTATAATTATTTCTAGAGGAGAAATGGAACAACCATGTTGAAAATTAGCTGACCGTGACTCCATGGGTGGGGAACATGTTGGAACTATCTCAGGGATGATTGCTACAAGTGGAAAATCCATAATTTGGTCATTGGAAACCCCTGAAAATCAAGGATTTGGAAATATGCGAAAATTCCCAAGAGGGAAAAAGAACTAGGCACTTTTTCTTTTGGATATATATCATATGGGAGGAGGCAGGATGTTGCCTAGAATGCTGGGGAAAAATATAGATTTCTTGTTGTTATAAACACTACTTGTTGAGTGTGAGGCAAGGGAAGATGGATGAAAATGAAAGGCATTGTTGAGGATGAATTCCAAGTTAGCCCTCATGGATTCCTGGTCAGGCTAAGGGGTGAACATGACAAGTGATTGGCTTCCTTGTTCTAAGGTTGGGAGGAACGTCGTTGTTCCATTTGTTGTTTGACAACTTGTACTTAGATATGTCCACTTTCTCCTTCTCTATTTACATGTAGTGACAAATTATTGGTTGATGGGATTTTTATCTGAGTTATATATACATGAGATATTCTGTTATCAAATTCTGAAGGAATTGTAACTGTGGTTATAATAATCCCACTCCATTATTTTTTATTTTGGGGATTTATGTCAGAATTTGATGTATCTAATATGACTGATTATTTTATTACTAATTACCCTTCGGAAGAAAACCTAAGAATTTCTTTCGAGCATCCCACACATATATCTCTGAGTATTAACATTGATTTTAGTTTAGTTACCCTATCCTATTTAAACTGCTTCTACAATTAGTTATAATTTAATGGGAGATAATTATATACATATATATGCAAGTACATAATATATAATTATGCAGGAAAGTCACCATGTGAATTACAAATGATTTTCAAAAAAACCTACAGTATATACACATACATATATATATATATAGATATCAGCAGGTGTTAATAATAAATTGTGGAACGATTAGATCTAGTTTATCATATATTTAAGTGCTAGAAATAGTATCTAGAATGAATTGATTAACACAAACGAAGGTTTTGGAAATATGGATCTATGAACTAGATTACTGTTCTAATAAGATATACTGTAGGTGAAAACCTCTCAATAAATTGTACTGGCAAATTCAAGAATTATCTATTTTACACAATGTAAATGAAATTGAATAATGTAGCCATGTACATATAGTTATATGCTTACAATCCTATAGGTGAATGACTATACAGAAAACATATTAAGTAAATTGAAATTTCATTTATGCACATGCTAAATCGAAACAAGTAGGAACTCTATGTATGTGTAGAATAAGGAGGAAGATATACATTTGTATCCCACTGTAAGGAGGATACAGAGTCACAGTACTTATAAAACATTGAACTAAAGTAAAATAATATAGAAGCTTCTTATAGGACAATAGACATTCATATATATATATATATAGATAGATAGATAGATAGATAGATAGATATAGATATAGATATAGATATAGATATAGATATAGATATAGATATAGATAGATGCATATATGTTTGTACAAACATATTTGAATTATGAAGTATAGACCTTCATAAATGAATAAGTTCATTTTATATTCAGTGCATAACTATACGTTCGGAGTATACAAACTTTAGGTATTGAATATGCAATATAAGATGACAACCACGATAATTAATTTAAGTACAGGAAGAAACCAAAATGGCGAGAAGATACGAATAAAAATTATCTAATAGTCATTTCAATTAGATAGATAAAGTCCTATAGATTAATATTCAAAAGAGTTATTACATATGGCAACCAGACCAAGAGTACAATTTTTGAATTCTCCTCTTTCCATCCATTACAAGAAATTGAACGAAACTATACCGAACTTCTATAAATCTAAATTGGAGACCGTGTCCTTCATTGCTTGAATTCTTGAAGGGTTTGCAAAGGGAACGTGAATACCTTTTGTGCCGAGGACAGGAACAAAACATCCAAAAATTTTGCATAGATGAAAGTTGTAGAAAGATTTATCATTTAAAATACTAGCATTTATATGAAAGAAGGATAGAAGAAAAATATCAACAGAATGATAAATGCAGTAACTGAGTATTCTAGAGTGGCACTCAACTTATGACATACAAACGCATGTCCTTTCCTGGTTGCTTTCTGGCTAGATAGGTGTTTGGGCTGAGGGAGGATTGTCCAATGACTCCCTGATGGGTACTCGTGCATGAACAGGGCCCATCATTAGTGATACATACCAAATATTTAAACGAATAAACTAACAAGAAGGGAGTATTTACACAGTAGCCAACGAATTTAATGAAATAAAATAATCAACAGTACTAGTTTTGTTTTATCATATAAATGGTATAAGTCATGATGTGTGAAGATATAGTATATTCTTTTCATGCAGAAATAGGACTATACCTAATCTGTTGAGTTTAACCATTCCAGAACCAAATCACAGAGAATATTTATAAATCAACAATCAATACTGAGATATTCTTTCTATTCAATATAAGTGGGTAGACCATGATAATGACAATAACTGATATAAGTTCAAAGGACATTATATACCATAGAATATCCTTAAATGGATTGTTCAAAAAATTGCATAGGTCACATTTAATAATACTAGATAGAAATATGTTAGACATAAGAGAGAAAAAACAACATATGTGAAGAACCAACTAAAGCTTGATGAAGTTATAGAAGTATGGATTCAACCCTTTACAAAGAAAGGAAAGAAAATACAACTGTCACACAGTCTCATGAGAATTTAGTGTCAGGCATTGACTTATGGAGTGTAAGTGGTAACGATAGTCGTAAGTTACAAAACCCTAGGAATTGCAAACACAAAGAATCACATTTCCTTGACAGGCCAGTTAGGAACGAACTTGCAACGGGTGTGACATTATTTTGTAAAAAGAAACTTACTCCAGACTAATACTACACGCAGTCCAGTGACAAGCTTAGTATCCAACCTGTTAACTCCCAAAATGAAACCGTCCTTTTGGCCGAGTTTGGGTGGATATCATAGTTGTCAGTAGTAGCTTCAAGTCATTTTCGAGTTTTTCGGTTCAGAAAATTTTTGGTTTTAGTGGTGGATCTTAGGAAATATTCGAAAATAAAGTCTTCCATTTCAAAAAATGACTGTTTGCTTTCAACAGCTAACCTCATGTTTTATAACCTATTGTGTGCTGAGGAAAG
>JASDQU010014707.1:189054-199138 GCA_032191745.1 Picea mariana | reverse complement strand
CAGACTGAGTGTTTCACCATGGGGAGCACCAATCCTCTTTGTGAAAAATAAATATGGCACTCTAAGACTATGTATCAATTATAGACAGTTAAACAAGATGACTATTAAGAACAAGTACCCCTTACCTAGGATAAATGGTCTGTTCAATCAAGTAGGTGGGGAAAATATCTTTTTGAAGTTGGATTTATGATATGGTTATCATCAAGTTAGGATAAAAGATGAGGACATAAGAAAAAAATCTTTTCAAACAAGATATAGACATTACAAATTTTTAGTTATACCTTTCGGACTCACTAACGCGCTGGCCACATTTAGGTGTTTAATGAACAATATTTTCAGTTAGTACTTGGACAAGTTTGTATTGGTATTTATTGACGATATTTTGGTCTATTCTAAAATAGAAGAGGAACATGAAGAGAGCTTAAGAATAGTTATGCAAACCTTAAGGAAGCACAAACTGTATGCTAAATTCGATAAGTGTGATTTTTATCAAAAGAAAATACAATACCTAGGACATGTAATATTTGCAGAAGGAATTGCAGTCGGCCCTGAGAAAATAAGACCCATCATGGAATGGTTGATACCTAAGGATGTAGCAGATATCCAGTCATTCATGGGAATCACTGGATATTACCATAGATTGATAGAGGGATTTTCCAAAATTTCTTACCCTATAACATTGTTACAAAAGAAGGGGACCAAGTTTAATTGGTCACAGAAGTTTCAAGACAGTTTTAATAAGTTAAAGGAATTGTTAACAACCGCACCCATTTTAAATGTAGTAGATTTGGACAAAGGCTTCATTGTCTGTGTAGATGCGAGTAAAGAAGGACTAGCTAGTTTCCTAACCCAAGAAGGGCATGCTATTTTCTATGAGTCCTGAAAAATAAAGGAACACGAGTGAAACTACGCCACTCATGACTTAGAATTAGTAGTTGTAATACACACCTTAAAAATGTGGTGACACTACATAATGGGAAGAAATTTTATGTTATTGACTGACAACAATGATGTGAAATTTTTGTTTAGTCAGCCAGACCTTAATGCGAGGCAAGCAAGTTGGCTAGCCTTCTTGAGGGAATTTGACTTTGAGGTAAGACATATCAATGGTAAGGAAAATAAAGTAGTTGATTCTTTAAGAGGAAGAGTTAATGGTTTATTTGAAATAAATGTTAGTAGGGCATCAAGCGATCTTGAATAGAGGATAAAGATTGTAGGTAATAGCGACGAGAAGTACACTCAAACAATGGAAGAATTACAGGACACTACAAGGAACTCAGACAAATTAGATTTGAGTATTGATAAAATTGGTCTACTATGATTTAAAAATAGAATATACATACCATATTCGGCAAAATTAAAGTTAACAATTTTGAATGGATTTCATAAGAAACCATATTCTGGTCATCCAAGATACCAGAAAATGATAAGAACACTTAGAAAATTATTTCATTGGCCTAATATGAAGGGATAAATAGAAGAATAATTAGATTTCAAGATTGTCAGCAGGTAAAAGCCTAACACCAACATCCAGCCGATTGATTACAACCCTTACCAATTCTAGAATGGAAATGGGAGATTGTATCACTAGACTTTATTACAGGCTTGCCTAGAAACCAAAAACATAATGACTCAATTATGGTGGTAATCGATAAACTTAATAAGTCTTCACACTTTATTCCTGTAAAGTCTACTTTTAAATATATTAACATCATTGAAATATTCATGAAATAAATTTTTAGACTGCATGGTATTCCTAAAATGGTGATTTCGGATAGAGATGTAAAATTTACATTTGGTTTTTGGAAAGAATTGTTTGCAGGGATAAATACTAACTTGAATTTCATCACGAGTTACCATCCACAAACGGATGGATAGATCGAACAAATAAACCAAATCATAGAAGATATTCTCTACATGTGTGTAAGAACAAAACCAACCAAGTGGGAAGACTACCTGCACTTGGTAGAATTGTCATACAACAATGGGTACCAAACATCGACTAAAATGAGCCCTTTTGAGGTACTATACAGAAATAAAGTGTACGACTCCAATTAGTTGGGATAACCTATTTGACATAATCATGGTTGGATCAGAGATTCTCTAGTAAATGGAGAACATGGTAAGAAAATTACAACATAACTTAAAGGAGGCACAGGATAGACAGAAAAGTTATATGGACCAAAAAAGAAGACACTTGGAATTTCAAGTGGGAGATCACGTTTATTTAAAAGTCAAAGCCCAGAAAAGTTCATTAAATATAGGAAATTGTGCCAAGTTGGCACCCAAATCTGGTGGGACATTCGAGATATTAGCTCGAACTGGACCCGTACCATACCAACTTGCACTTCCAACCAATCTAAAAATTCATAATGTGTTTCATGTTTCTTTGTTAAAGAAGTATGTTCATGACCCTACTCATATGATCGATTGAAACTTGGTGTAGGTGGAACCAGAAGGTGAGTTCCAAGTGGAACCTCCCTGCATTCTGGAATGGAGAGAAGTAGGAATTCAAAATAGAGTTGTCGCTCAGGTAAAGGTGCAATGGAAGCACTTTATCCATGAGGAGGCCACTTGGGAGTTGGAGGGAGATTTGTAGAAATCTCATCCAATCATATTCCAAGAAAGGAAAAAACACTGAGGAAAGTGTCTTATTGAAGGGGGAAATGATCTAACATCCCCAAAATTAAATTATTTTTTTGAATTTGAAATTTATTACGAAAATTATTCCATTTTTAGTAAATTCGAAATTGGAAATTTTTTTCCATTTATGGCAATTCTGAACTTCCAATTTAGATAATTGTAATTATTGATTATGACTATTGGGAAGAGATCCGATTTGACCCAACTAACCACTTGAGTATGACACTTGTATGAAACATAATATTTATAATTATTGCTGGAGGAAAAATGGAACAACCATGTTGAAAATCAATTGACCATGATCGGGGGATCAAATTTTGCTCAAAAATTCAAGTGCTCAGAATCACTTCAAATCAAACAATAGCATAGGCCTCATTATTTTGAACCCAACACAACTCATTTCATATCAAACGGACTTCGGGAGAGAGAGATATCACGATCTGTTCGAATCATCAAACAGGCAAAAAAAAGGACGCTGACTGTGCAGTCCGTACAGGTTGACATGGCAGGGCCGTATGATGACATGGCAGAGGCCGTACATCCATACACTTATGTGGCATGTGATGATGTGGTATTTTTTGATTGGTAGTTGAAGGCGAATGATATTCTGACATGTGGCATCATTTGGACAAGTGTTTGGGTGCCACATGGCCTAGTCATGGGCTGCCATGTGGCACCCCGGTATTGGCTATTGGTTGTTGTTAAAATTGTATAGGGTCCATGGGGGTTGAACCCCAAACCTCCCCTTTGGCTCCACACTTTGGTAGAGTTTGGGCTACCACTAGCCCACATGGTGTTACTTGTAAGCTATACGTTATACAATGTATTTACATTTAAACTACTTTGTGGTGGCGCGGGGGTCCGAGCTGGGGATTAGCCCCAGCCCCCGGTCGCACTCACCTTACATATGGAAATAACCTTTTTTAAATGGCACACAGGGGTTTTTAAAATATGTAGCCCGTGGATATATGCCTAACCACATGTGACCACAACCGGGAGCGCGGGGGTTTGAAACGATTAAGTTTTGTTTGTTAGCCCAAGGTCATATCGTTACCCTCATGTGCTCGAGAGCTAGGCAGTTAGGGGTTGGCGTGCCCATAACCATCCTACAGTTCACACCATTTACATGGTTGCATTCGGTGCCCGATTTTCATGCTTTAAATTGCATGTATGCTAGGTTGAATGAACAAGGGTGCGTTTTGTAGATGTAGAGACAACAAGCTTCAAGGGGTGACTTCCAAGAAGCCTAACTTCTTCATTTTTTGGCCAAACGAGGTGCACAAAAATCCCATCTAGGGGTTTTTGGATGCTCTAAAGCCATTGGAGCAGTCTGTTGGTCAATTTGAGCATTGTAAAGCACGTTTTTTAGCACTTTGAGAAATTAATAATAATGATCCATTGTAAGCTTGACCAAGAGATGTAGCCCAAGAGAGGGGTGAACTCCTCTATCATTTGCTATGTTTATGTGCTTATGTTCATTGATTATGCTACTATTTATTGTGTCTTAAATGAGTAAATCCTATTAATGATGTTTTTCAAAATTGATCCATTTGCTTTTAGCACATAACTTTACTTGCAAATATTTTCAAGATTTCAAGTCTTTTTCATTTTTAGATCAAGTTGATATCAGAGAACTGGTTTTTGAAGACTTGATTGTTTGTAAGTGTTTTGTTTTCTGATGCTCACAAGGTTGAAACTCACAAGAGGAGAAGGTCAATTTGTGGAGCCAAGTTCTCATCCTTCAAGGAGGAAGCATAGAGAATCACCATAAGTTTCAGGGAGGCATTCACCAAGTATGGCTCATGAAGAAAGTCATGAACGTGTTCCTACAGAAGATGAAGATCTCAGAAAGGATGTCATGGAGATGAGAGAGATGATGAAGATCTTGATGGAAAGGAATACAATGTTGCAATGTGAAGGATCCAACCATTCAAAGCATAAGGGAAACATTGGTGACAAAACTCCAAATGGAAATGGAGGGAATGGTGCTTCCTCACCACCCTCTCCTCCATCTTCTTCTTCTTCTACTAGTTCAAGACCTCTTCTGAACTCTCCAAAGGGACATGGTAAAACTCCTTCGCAAATTCCTTCATTAAAGCTTGATATAAAATTTGAATTTCCAATATACAATGGAGAAGTTAATGCTGAGAAGTTAGACAATTGGATACGTCGGATTGAGGTATATTGTAGAATACAAAAAATTCAAGATGATGAAACCAAAATTCAGCTTGCTTCTTTAAGATTGGATAGTGCAGTACTTATTTGGTGGGAATCCAAGACTCAGGAGGACATGAAGAAGCATGGTAAAATTTTAATTTCTTGGAATGATTTTATTGTTGCAATTAAAAAATAATTTTATCCATTGGCATATAAGCAAAAGGCTACTATGGAATGGAAAATTTTTAGACAAGCTAAAGGACAGAGTGTGCAAAGATTTACTCAAGAATTTAGCAGAAGAGATTTGGTTTTGGGAGTAGATTTGTCTCCTCAAGAAACTTTACTCAAATACATTGGAGCTTTACATAGTTATTTGAGACATACTATACTCATGTTTAATCCTTCAAATCCAGATGAAGTTTGTGTTCAGGCTACTCATTTGGAAGAAAGAGGAAGGAACGACACTCATGAGAGTAACAAGAAGACTTTAAGCCATGGAGACAAAGGAAAGAGGAATTTCAAGGGAAATGGTAGAAAGTATGTTGTTGTTAAGAAAGAGGGAGAAAAATTCATATGTAAACATTGTTCAAAACATGGCCATGATGAAGACCATTGTTGGAAACTTCATCCTAAAACAAGACCCAAAAAATTTGGCAACAACAACAAAGGGAATTCAAAGACTACTGCAACCGTTCAACACGATTTAGGTTTTGATTCGAGTGATGAAACAAAGATCACAGCTATGGGTTATCAAGGTAATGGTTCTAATGCAAGTAATACTTCTTCAAATAATATCAATGTAACTCAACAAGATAAAGAGAGAATTGAACTTTTTCACATAAGGGTTTTTTTAAAGCATACTAAGATAGATACTCTATTTGATACTAGATCTCAAGCAAACCTTATTTTTGAAGAAACTATTAAGAAATAAAATTTGGAAACAATTCCACATCCTAAGCCATACCCTCTTGGTTGGATATGTGATAATGCTATATTACAAGTAACAAGAAGGTGTAAACTTAGGTTTTCTATCACTGCAAATTTCATTGATGAGGTAGAGCTTGATGTTATTCCATTGGATATCTGTGGTATTCTGTTGGGAAGCCCACATTTGTACGATAGGAAAGCTATTTTTCATTGTCATGAAAATAAGTATCATTTGTTTAAAGATGGGGTTGAGCACATTGTTAGAGCCCATACAAAGAAGATGAATTTATCACTTATAAATGCAGGACAAATGAAGAGATTAGTTAATTCTAGTAACAATTTTGTTCTCTTAATGATCAAACCTAAAGATGATGTTGAAAATGAAGCATTTCAAGGTTGTGATACAAAGTCGAAATCTGATTTATATGAAGTTGTTACTCAATATGATGAAATGTTTAAAGAACCTAGGGGATTACCTTTGAAAGGAGGAATCCAACATGAAATCCAATTGCAACAAGATTGTCCTCTTCCAAACATTGGTATGTATAGAATGTCAGTTATGGAAAATGCTGAGATTAAAAAAGAAATTCAAGAGTTGCTCTACAAAGGGGTTATTGTACCAAGCTCATCACCATGTGGATCTCCAATTGTGTTAGTGCCAAAGAAAGATGGTACATGTCATATGTGTGTTGATTTCAAAGCTTTGAACAAAATTACAGTTAAGAATCGTTATCCTCTTCCTAGAATTGATGATTTTCTTGATCAATTAAAATATGCTAAATATTTTACTAAGTTAGACTTAAGAAGCGAATATCATCAGATCAAAATTGTCGAGGGAGACACATGGAAGATAGATTTTAAAACTAAGAAAGGTTTGTTTGAATGGATGGTAATGCCTTTTGGACTTTGCAATGCACTTGCTACTTTCATGAGAGTTATGAATGATGTCTTAAGGCCTTTTCTGGATGATTGTGTTATTGTCTACTTGGATGATATTTTGATCTTTAGAAAATCTCGTGAAGAGCATGTTGAACATGTGAAACAAGTTTTGGATGTTTTGAGAAAAGAACAATTGTTTTTGAAGTTTTCCAAATGTGAATTTGGAAAGACTTCACTTATTTAATTAGGACATATTGTTGGTGGAGGTGAATTAAAAATTGATCCCTCCAAGGTCAAAGTCATTTTGGAATGGACCAAGCCCAGAAATGTGATAGAGGTAAGAAGTTTTATGGGAGAATCTCAATATTGGAGGAAGTCTATTGCTAACTTTTCTTCCATTGCAGCTCCATTACATGCAGTGACAAGTGTCAAGCAAGCTTTCCAATGGGAAGGCCAGCAACAGAAGGATTTTGATACCTTGAAAGAGAAGATCAGTTCAGCACCAGTTTTTGCACTTTCAAATTTAAGACAACCTTTGGAAATCCAAACAGATGCAAGAAATTATGCAATGGGAGTAGTTTTGCTACAGTATGGTAAGCCCATTTGTTTTCATTCTGAGACTTTTAATGGTGCCATGATTAACTATCCTAGTTATGATAAGGAATTGTTTGCATTGGTTCAAAGTGTAAAAAAATGGAAACATTATTTGTTGGGAAAAGAAACCATTGTTCACACCGATCATCAACCATTGAAATACTTACAATCACAGACAAAGCTACAGCAAGCTAGGCACTTCAGATGGATGGGTTTTCTTCAACATTTTCATTTGGTCATTAGGTATAAGAATGACATTTTTAACAAAGTCGTTGATATGCTTTCAAGGCCTATTATTAGTGCTTCAGTTATTCTTAAGAATAGTCCTATAATGCATGAAATTTATGTGGAGCAATATGCTTTGGATACTGATTTCAAAGAAGTATATGAAACTTTGTGCCACTCTAACCATGTTGAAGAATTGGATTACCATGTGCATGATAATCTTTTGTATCATCTTGGCAAGCTATGTATTCCACAGGGACAAAGTGCAGTTGTTAATGTTCAGAATTTGAAATTGTATGAGCCTTCTTTGATTGATGATCATGGAGAGCATGTTCAGATTCCTTCTATAGATGATTTTTCCCCAGAATATCTTACAGAACTTCATGAAGACACCATCCTTGATAGGAGAATGCGAACTTCAAAACGAGGAAATGTGGAGTATCTTCGAGTTGGTCTTAAAGGAACAAATCCAAGCAAATCCAAGTGGATTGAGGTTGGAAGGGTGAGGGAACTATACCCTCATCTTCACATAGATTGAAAATAGTCTTTTGGAGGTCCAAAGGCTTCCCAATGGGGAGGTGTGATCAGGGGATCAAAATTTTCTCAAAAAATCAAAGTGATAAAAATTTCTTCAAATCGAACCAGAGCATAGGCCTCATCGTTGCAAACCCAATGCAACTTGTTTCATCTCAAACGAATGTCGGGAGCGAGAGATATCGTGATCTGTTTGAATCGTCAAACAGGCAAAAAAAAAGGACGCTGACTGTGAAATCCATACAGGCTAATGTGGCAGGGCCTTACAATGACATGGCAGAGGCCATACATCTGTACGCTGACATGGCATGTGATGACATGGCAATTTTTGATTGGTAGCTGAAGGCGAATGGTATTCTGACACGTGGCATCATTTGGACAAGTGTTTGGGTGCCACTTGGCCCAGTCATGGGCTACCACATGGCACCCCGGTATTGGCTATTGGCTGCTGTTAAAGTTGTATGGGGTCCATGGGGTTCAAACCCCGGACCTCCCCTTTGGCTTCGCGCTTTGGTAGAGTGTGGGCTACCACTAGCCCACACGGTGTTACTTGTAAGCTATATGTTATACAATGTATTTAAATTTAAAATACTTTGTGGTGGCGTGGGGGTCCGGGCTGGGGCTTAGCCCCAGCCCTCGATCGCACTCACCTTACATATGGCCATACCCTTTGTTAAATGGCACACGAGAGTTTTTAAAATATGTATCCCATGGATATATGCCTAACCACATGTGACCACAACCGGGAGTGCAGGGTTTTGAAACTGTTAAGTTTTGTTTATTAGCTCGAGGTCATATCATGACCCTCATGTGCCAGATAGCTAGGCAGTTAGGGGCTGGTGCACCCATAACCATTCTACAGTTTGCACCATTTACACGGTTGTGTTTAGTGTCGGGTTTTCATGCTTTAAATTGTGTGTGTGCTGGGTTGAATGAACAAGGGTGTGTTCTGTAGATGCAGAAACAACAAGCTTGAAGGGGTGACTTCCAAGAAGCCTAACTTCTTCGTTTTTTGGCCAAACCAGGTGTCGAAAAACACCAACTAGGGGTTTTTGGATGCTCTGAAGCCATTGGAGCAGTATGTTGGTCAATTTGAAGACTGTAAAGCATGTTTTTGAGTTCTTTGAGCAATTAATAATAATGATCCATTGGAAGCTGGACCAGGAGATGTAGCCCAAGAGAGGGGTGAACTCCTTTATCACTTGTTGTGTTTATGTGCTTATGTTCATTGATTATGATGCTGTTTATTGTATCTTAAATGACTAAATCCTATTAATGATGTGTTGCAAAATTGATCCATTTTCTTTTAACACATAACTTTACTTGCAAATATTTTCAAGATTTCAAGTCTTCTTCATTTTTAGATCAGACCATGACTCCATGAGTGGGGAACATGTTGGAACCACTTGAGGGATGATTGTTACAAGTGGAAAATCCATAATTTTTTCACTGGCTGCCCCTGAAAATCAAAGGTTTGGAAAGCTGGGAAAATTCCCAAGAGGGAAAAAGACCTAGAAACTTTTTCTTTTGGATATATAGCATATGGGAGGAGTCAGGATTCTCCCTAGTATGTTGGGGAAAACAATAGATTTGTTGTTGTTATGAACACTACTTGCTGAGTGTGAGGCAATGGAAGACAACTGAAAAGGAAAGGCATTGTTGAGGAGGAATTCCAAGTTAGCCCTCATGGATTCATGGTTAGTATAGCGACTGAACAAGACAAGTGATTTGGCTTCCCTATTCTAAGGTTGGGAGGAACGTGGTTGTTCCATTTTTTGTCTGACAAATTATATTCAGATATGTCCACCTTCTCTTTCTCTATTTACATGTTGTGATGAATTATTGGCTAATGGGATTTTTATCTGAGTTATATATACATGATATATTCTATTATCAAATTCTGAAGGAATCGTAACTGTGGTTATAAGAATCCTACTCGATTATTTTTTATTTTTTTTATTTCTGTCAGAATCTGATGTATCTAATATGACTAATTATTTTATTAGTAATTACCCTTCAGAGGAAAACCTCGGAATTTCTTTCGAGCATCCCACACATTTATCTCTGAGTATTAACTTTGATTTTAGTTTAGTTACCCTATCCTATTTAAACTACTGCTATGATT
>JASDQU010014707.1:169486-183308 GCA_032191745.1 Picea mariana | reverse complement strand
TTAGATCTGGTTTATCACATATTTAAGTGTTGGAAATAGTATCTAGAATGAATCAATTAACACAAATGAAGCTTATGGAAATATGGATATATGAACTAAATTACTATTGTAATAAGATATACTATAGGTGAAAACCTGTCAATAAATTGTATTGGAAAATTCAAGAATGATCTATTTTACACAATCTAAATGAAATTGAATAATGTAGACATGTACATAAAGTTATATGCTTACCATCGTGTAGGTGAATGACTATACAGAAAACATATTAAGAAAATTGAAATTTCATTCATGCACATGCTAAATCAAAACAAGTAGGAACTCTATGTATGTACAAAATAAGGAGGAAGATATACATTTGTATCCCACTATAGGGAGGATACAAAGTCACAGTACTTATAAAACATAGAAGTAAAGTAAAACAATATAGAAGATTCTTATAGCATAACAAACATTCATATGATATGTGTGTGTGTGTGTGTGTGTGTGTGTGTGTATGTGTGTGTGTGTATATATATATATATGCATTTATGTTTGTAAAAACAGATTCAAATTGTGATGTATAGACCTTCAAAAATGAATAAGTTCATTTTCTATTCAGTGCATAGCTGTAAGTTCAGAAAATACAAACTTTAGGTATTGAATATGCAATATAAGACAACATCCACGATAATTAATTTAAGTATAGGAAGAAACCAGAATGGTGAGAAGATATGGATAAAAGTTATCTAACAGTCATTTCAATTAGACAGGGGAAAGTCCTGTAGATTAATCTTCAAACAAGTTATTACATATAGAAACTAGACCAAGAGTACAATTTGGGAATTCTCCTCTTTCCAACCATTAAAGAAAATCGAACGAAACTATACCGAACTTCTATAAATCTAAATTGGAAATCTTGTCCTTCATTGCTTGAATTCCTGAAGGGTTTGCAAAGGGAGCTCGAATACCTTTTGCGCCGAGGACAAGAACGAAACATCCAAAATTTTCGTGTAGATGAAAGCTTTGGAAAAATTTATCATTTAAAATATTAGCATCTATATGAAATAAGGATAGACGAAAAATATCAACAGAATGATAAATTTAGTAAATGAGTATTCCAGAGTGGCATTCAACTTATGAATTATAGATGTGTGTCCTTTCCTTGTAGCTTTCTGGCTGGATAGGCATCTGGGCCGAGGGAGGATGGTACAATGACTCCCTTATGGGTACCCTCACATCAATAGGGACCATCATTAGTGATAGATGCCAAATATTTAAACGAGTAAAACTAACAAGAAGGGAGTATTTACACAGTAGCCAATGGATTTAATGAAATAAAATAATCGACAATACTACTTTTTTTTTATCATATAAATGGTATAAGTCACATTGTGCAAAAATATAGTATACATTTTTCATGCAGAACTAGGACTATACCTAATCTATTGAGTTTAACCCTTCCAGAACGAAATTACAAAGAATATTTATAAGTCAACAATCAATACCGAGATATTCCTTCTATTGAATACAAGTGGGTAGACCATGATAATGAAAATAACTGCTATAAGCTCAAAGGACTTTATATACCGTAGAGTATCCTTAAATGGATTGTTCAAAAAATCGTAGAGCTCACATTTAATAATACCAGAAATAAAACAAAAAAAAACAACCTATGCAAAGAACCAACTAAAGCTTGATGAAGTTATAGAAGTATGGATTCAACCCTTTTCAAAGAAAGGAAAGAAAATACAACTCTTGCATAGTCTCATGAGGATTCAATGTCAGGCCTTGACTTACAGACTGTAAGGGGTAATGATAAATGTAAGTTATGAAACCATAGGAATTGCAAACACAGAGAACCACATTTCCTTGACAGACCAATTAGGAAAGAACTTGCAACAGGTGTGGCATTATTTTGTAAAAATAAACTTACTCCAAACTAAGACTACGTGCATCCCCATGAAAAGCTTAATAGCCAACCTCTACTTACTCTAGCGGAGAGACCTTAAGAGAATAAGGACAATTGGGATATGAAAACCTAGGAGTGATTTTACCCAAAGAAACATTATAGGTGTAAACAAGGGTTTAGGATGCTGAGACTACTCAAGAAACTAGAGAATAAATCTATAGTAGGCATTACATACCGAAACAAGAAGAAGTATAGGAAGGTTGCAGAGAATAACCATAATGGTAGGTTCAAGGAAGAACAAGTAAGTTGACTCGAGGATTCTGTTACTATAATAAAGAATTCCAAACCTCATTTCTTAACTAGCACATAGGGACAATGAAAATCTTACCAAGGAGGGCAAATGGCATCGTTGTTCCACCGGGTAACATTTTCCCCAAATAGATGGAATGCTTCAGTAATAAAACAGTATGAAGAGCCTTTCATAAACTTCACATTGAGATAGTAAACACATTAAAACCCTAAGAGAAACCTCGTCTACTCAATTAAATATTGAAGTACGAATAACATTCTAGCCATGTGACGAGGGTACAGTTGGTGTGACTAGAATGGATGAATGGCCAGGTAAGAGTATCGTAAATTGTGTACAAAATCTTTCTATTAAATGATGGATACATAGCCTTAAATTCCCTTTGACATTAGTCCACTCTTTCACATCAAGACATTCGCGAAGAAAATGAGTTCCTTCAAGACTCGACGAGTTGGAACTCATATACCTCAACTTCCTATTATAGTTAGTTTATCGGTCGAGAGAAGGATTCGTTGGAACATCATTTGGTTAAGATAAAGTTAACACCAACTATTGTTACTCAAACTCTATTGGGTAAAGGGATTTGAATCTGACAAATCAAGACTATGTATTTTAATGCTAAGCACATACCACTAAGGAACTTATTTTCAACTGTTTTGTATAGATCCAACCTCATTTCTATATGTATATATTACATAGTAAACCAATATTCATTTTTGAATGGACAAATTAAATAGTATTGCACATAGCCCATAGGGATCCCTTATTTAAAGAGAGAATAGGACTATAATTACTAAGTCTAATTCATGGTATAGATAGTTATGTATATAGATGTATGAGTTGGGAACTAAAGGGGGAATTACTAAAACCCTTCAAGAAATTACCGTATAAATTTCCACATCAAGCAAGATAGAAAGGTATGCAGATGGCATCATGTGGTAGGAAACACGTAAGTCTCGTCAAATAATATTATAACACTAATGAAGATTTCTTTCCTTAATTGATAATCATATAAAATGAAATTGGAGATTAATGCCTCATAAAAAATAAAAAATAAAAAATAAAAATTAGGACAAATTTGATGTACATTACAATCAAAATATTTACCTTTCTTTTGTGCAAACCCCTTTACAACAAGTCTAGCCTGGTATCACTTTTGGCCTCCATATTCTTCCTTCAACTTGTAAACCCATTTATTTTGTAATGCTATTTTTTTTTCAGACAACTAAGCCCTTTCCTTTATCCTTTTGTGTTCCCATGTTCTCCATATTTAACGCATTACCTGATCTCTCACCTGTGATTTTCTGTCGCATTTCCTCACTAACGATAACACGAACAATATCATCAAATTTTAAAGTGTTTGAACTATATACATAGTTACATAAATCCATGACCAAGTCGTTCCATCTTTCTGGAAATGAGAACAAGATTAAAAGATCCCTGAACTCATCATCAAAGTCCACTTTTATAGAACTTAGTTGACTAGTAACCGTATTAAATTCATTTAAATGATCTAAAAAAGAACCACCTTCTAGCATATTTATATTAAATAATATCTTCATTAGAAATACCTTATTGGATGTTGAGGGTTTTTCATACAGTTTAGCTAATGCATCCATCAACGCCTTTGTTTTCTTTTCTTTCAAAATATTGAAAGACATCAACGCTATTAGGATCAACCGTATCATTCCTAGAGCCTTTATGTCAATAATATCCCATTCTTCTTCCTTCATGCCCATTTAATTCTTTGCTATTCCATCCAATGGTAGGAATAGATCCTTTTGATATAAATAATCTTCCATCTGCATCTTCCATAACTGGTAGTTTTGGCCTTTAAATTTCTCAACCCTAAAATTTCCATCTTCCACCATTGCTCCCACTTGAACCTGGAACCCTCATTTCCTATGAGTTACCTTTCTCTTTGATACCAGTTGTTAGAAAAACAAGATCATGGAGCAATAAATAAAACAAATGTTGAAATAAAACATAGAAGATACACAATACAATAGCCACATAGATATACTTGGTTCACCCAGTGTGGGATACATCTACCATACAAATTTCCAGGTCCTTCCTTTATTTTTATCCATCAAATGAAGGGATACAACCTACAACACATGCACTATAACTTCCTCTTATTTCTCTCACAAAATCCTCTCTCATAATACAATATTCGTAAAGAATACCTAGCCACAATAAATTTCCCTCATGAAAGAGGGTTTCCATCTAGGGAAAAAAACCCTAACATAACTTCTACCATAGGATATGAAACCTTATAATGAACGTTCAGATTTATAATGAAATTACAATATATATTTAAAAGAAAAATTTTCCTTCAGGGGCTCACTCAGCCCCGAAACCCCCAAACCCTGTAGAGGGGGTAACTCCCCTCTGCATGACCCCACATGGAGGAGTTTACATTCTTAATAAGGTATATTCAAAGCTAAAGACAAAGACCTCTGAATCAGGAAGATAATCAGGCTTGACAACCAACAAAATATTGTTACCATGACTAGTATAAGAAGTATGCTTCATCCTTCTTGACTTTCTTTTGGCGTTCCTTTTCTTTGGAAACTATTTCTGTGTGTGTTTCCTTCCTTTTATTTAAACGATGAAACTAATTCTTGTAGTGACCATATTTTCGACAGTTGAAGCATTGTATTTTTAACATGACCTTTTCTTGATTTGGTTTCTTCCTTGAGCCAAACTTCTTCTTATTCCTGAATTTATTGAACTTTGTTGTGTAGGCTTAATCATCATATTTCTTTTGGGATTTCTCTTTTTTTATAATCCTTTATTCTTCATGTTAAAAACAATTCCAAAGTTCTTCAAATGTGAGATACTCCATTCTTGTGTTCATTCTTGCAGAAAATGTATCATATGTCTTGGGAAGTCCATTAAGTACTTTATTTACTAGTTCCTTTTATGAAATGATTTCTTCAATAGCTTTTAGTTTATCTCTTGACCAACAAATAAAAATTGACAAATTAGATTGTTGAAAGTAACAGGAGGTGCTCTAGGACATGGCACACTAGGTTATCCAAGAATTAGGTCAATCACTTCACTCAAGATGACTTAAAACAAGGGTTATGGTTTCATTGTTGGAGAAAAACATTGACTGCAACTGTAACCACAACTGAGAAAATCCTCCCAATCTACCTTCCAATTGTGAGATTGTCTGAAGATAGTGTGGGCCCATAACCTATTAGAATAATAGGTGTGGTATTTTCACCATAGACAAAATAACAATATTTTAACCGAGCCATAGGAACAAAGGCCAGCTCTGATCAACTTAACCTTGACAAAAAAAATAATTCTGGAAGCAAACCCTAGAACCAATAGCCAACCAAGGTAGTGTACCTCTCTCCAAATCTATCGTACCAAGCAGAAAGTCCAGACCATAACTAGGAATAAATTTCAACCATAACCAATTACCAAGTCATCATTACAGCAACTGCAATTCTCTTCCAATCATGTGTTCACTTGTCCTTATGCAATGGTCAGAAGAAGTGTGAAAAATGAGATCTAGCACCTTCTTATTTATAGTCCTCTAAGTGATCTAATTGGGTGGAATTATACTTCTGAAAGAAAATAATTTAATATAAATTATTATATTGAGTCAACTTGTCTTCTAAGGTTATTTACTAATCTTCTATGGTTTCTCTTGCTTCCTCGAACATTCTATAGTCGTCAAAGGTTACATGTAGAGGTTAATACCTACCGCAATTACTGTAATATTAACAAGCTCTCCATTCCATATCTGAATTAGTGTGGAACCCACAACCCCATGTTCGACTAATACATCTACTGGTCTAGGATCGTTCACTTAAGAGACATAATTATCTCTTGGGATCTTGTTGAGCACTAGAAATACTCTACCACATGCCTTTTCTCTTTCCCTTATTCACACTTTTGTGTTTGCGTGGGTCTTATCACGTCAACAGAGAAATTTGGGTAACCTCGAGCCAGAACCGTGGGATAAGATCTTTAACCAACAGGAACTCTGACACTTCATATATTCGAGATTTGGGAGTTCTAACTACAATGCACAAAAATCCTCTCAAATTTTGAATTCACGAATAATCAAATAGAGGCAGGGATCAACGACTCACAATACATGCCTTCATCTATGGTTCACGAAAATTCTGAGAATTTATGCTTCAGGAGTTTTCCATTTCTAAATGTACAACACCTCCAAATGCAGAAAATATGAATTGGAAAATTGAATGACTGGAATCCACCTTCAATCGATGACCTAATATTACTCTTGGCTCCATTCTTTGGAGATATTCATGATACACCACTTCAAATCCTTTGAATTTTGAACTAGTGAAGGGTTGGATCTAGGATCCGTGTGTCCCTATAAATCGATGATTGAGATCTAATCCATCATTTGGGATTTATCAAGCCAAAACACTTTACGCCTTTGTTCTCCTAGACTATCAGATTCATGAATCACTTCCAATATCCTAACACGTGGCCCAAACACCAATGGTCAAGATCTGCTCTAGGATTTAGAGCTTTGGGATTTTTTCACACTCTTTCAACAATATTTGAGGTTCACTGGATAGCCAAACTTCTATGTAATTGTTTATCAACAGACACATGTCCCTCATCTACCGATAGTCTAGATTAACTTTGCACTCCGAGACTTCAGGAAATTTCTCTCCTCCACAACACACACTCTCAAACCATCAAATTTGTGAATTCTGGAGGACTTAAAGGGTTAACACCCATGCACCTTATATACATCTAATAGTTTTGAAAAACTATGGATTCTCTTGAATGGATCTCATTTGCTCAACCTCCAAAAAAAATTAATTGTTTCGCCAAGGACCTTTGCTCACTATTATTCCTGAGCTTTGTCACTCTAAGTGATTTGAAACTTGGTGCACACCTTTCACTACTTCTGCTAATCTTGATACTTACAAAAAATATTTTATGCACTCCTTGCACTCACTCTCCTTGACACTCTCGCAACACTTCACTAAGTGTTGGCCCTGTGCACTCCTTGCATGGCTCTATCCTTCTAGCATGCACTCCTTTCACTAAATCTACTAAATTCACTTTATCTCTCCTGATATTTCGAGTCTATAAATGAGTCTTCCTTCGCACTCCTTGAGTGTCCATTGTGCACTCCTTGCATGAGGATTTTAGAAGAGAAACAATAGAAACTTACAGAACATCAAAGGTTCATTCATTCAACTATGAAATACACAAATTAACATATAAAAACATAAAATAGATAATGTACCATTACCCAAATAACTCAGAGATAAGTAAAATCAAACATGTGAAGTAAATATTCTCTAATATATTCCTTCAGAAAAACATTTACAAGAGTTCCCATAGCTCTCATCTTCTCTCTTTCTCCATAGTAGTCACAATGATCTCAATAGAGAATACAATCATATTTAGTAGCCTCTTTTTGGCATATATTACATACATTTATACATCAAGGGGATTCTTGAGCCTTCCTTCCATCTACTCTATTTCTTTCACATCATAATTAAAGCATTATACCACTAAGATTATTACAAATAAATGAGCATTTACAATATAGATATGAGTCAATGCTCCAAATCTATAAAATCCTTTGGGCATTAAAGAAATTACAATCTCTTGGATTATTTAAAATGCCTCGTGCCTCAAAATATTATGGGCCTTTAATTACAATATTTTCAAAACATTAAATTGACGCACTCTCCTCGGAATCCAAAACCAATTTGAATGCACTCATTGGATGTTGATTTATCCTCCAATTGGCCTCATTTAATGTTGATGGAGATGCTCTTGCATCATACTCCTCTGGACAAAAATATTCATGGACTCCTATTGATGATCTCCTCCACTGTATTTCCATGCTTCTGGATATTAGTTTTTTTTATCCAACTGACATATTTTGCTAGATGATCTTTCCACTTAACCAAATACTCATAATAAACTTTTTTCTTGGTATTTTTAGCAATCCTTTGGTCCAAAACATTCTCTATATGTGGCTTCTCTTCTATGGGCATATGTCACTTCCGTTGAATCTCCTCTCCATTATTTGTCCCTTCTATATCATCCATCCTGTAAGAGTATAAGTGTTCTACATTGAATATTGGTGATATTCCAATGTCCTCTGGTAGTTCAATCTCATAAGAATTTATACATAATTTTCTAAGGATATTACAAGGTTGTATCTTCTTCATCTTTATCATGGATGATTTTAGGGGATAAATTTCGCTCATGGACTAATTTTCCATGGTTTTTCCAAAAATGAGATTCACTATTTTAAAAATAATTCGACCAAATTCTATAGGATACAATTATTTTACCTTAAGAATCGCCAAAAATTTATAAAAACTATATAAAATCCTTAGAAATTTGAATATTTTTACAAAACTATCACCAAACATTTATAGTTTTCATATGAAGGATTAGTAATATTCGCCAAAGTTTCTACATTTTAAAATAAATTTCCATCCTTAAAATCATCCCTAATCTTTATCTTGCTATATTTCCCCTTAGGAAAGAATTCCTTCCTCAAGTGTGCTAAGAATTCATATCCAATTTCAAAATTCACCTCCCTTCTCCTCTGGTATACTCTGTTCTTATATTTCTAGCCACTATTCTATAATTGTCCTTTGATTTGATCATGCAACTTCTACATTTTTGTAGCAAAGTCCTATGCTCCTGCACTTTAGAATTCTTCTCATCCAAAATATCTCAATTCTAAAATTCCTCCTGGATGCATCCCATATACTATATGGAATGGACTTTAACTAGTACGCCAATTCGATGAGTCGTTATACACAAACTCTTCTTGGGGAAGAATTTGATTTCACTGACTGTTATGTTCATTGACCAAAATCCTAAATAGATTCCTTAAACTTTGATTGACTAACTCAGTTTCCATGTCTTTCTGTGGATGATATACTGAACTAAAATAAAAACTTGTCCCTAACTTCTTCCACAAGTTCCATCTCTGAAACTATACTCCTGGGAAACCCATGCAATCTCACAATATGCTTGAAAAAAAAAAATCCTATGTGATTAGCATCATTGGTTTTGTGATATACTATGAAATATTCCATCTTTGAAAATATGTAAACCACCATAAATATTGAATCACTCCCTCTCTGGGTTCTTGACAATGCTATAAAAAAATTCGTACTTATAGCATCCCACGACCTGTCTGGAATAAGATATGGTTGATACAATCTAGTGTTTTGTTTCTTTCCTTTATCATATTGGAAGAATATGCATATTCCCGTGAACTTATTCAAATCATACATCATTATTGGTCAATAGTATGAACAAATTAACTACGCATATGTTTTATCATGGCCAAAATTTCCATCCAATACTCCACTATGTTTTTCCTTTAGCAAAGTATCCCTCTTTGAGTATTTCAGGATACACAACCAACTTTCCTTGAACAATAGTATGTCTTGGATTATATAATCCATCCATTGATTTATGTCTCTTAAAAAAGGTTTCTCACATTCTTCATAAGCTTCCCTGAAATTTGAGTCTTCTTGATACATTTCCTTGAGGTGTTCAAATCCCAAAGTCTCCAGTTGGAATTCCTACAAGATCAAACATATCCTACTCAAAACATATGAGACTTTTTTAGTTCTTCCGCTAATATGATTAATAACAAAAGTAAAATTATGCATGAATTCTACCCATTTGGCATTTCTCTGGTTCAATTTCTCTTGTCTGGTTATAAACTATAAAGTTTGGTTGTCAGTATACAAAAAAAACTCCTTTGGGATAAGATAACTCCTCCACTTTTTCAAAGATTGAATTAAAACATAAAATTCCTTCTCATATGTTGAATAATTCATCTTAACATCATTTATATTCTCACTGAAATAATAATTAGACTTATTATATTTACTTAAAATTGTGCCAATGGATACTCCACTTGCTTCACATTTGACCTGAAAAGTCTTCTTAAAATATGGAAGAACTAAAAAAAGTTGTTCTGTTATATTTTATTTCAACACTCTAAATCCCTTCTCATCTTCTTTTCTCCAATTAAAGTATCCATGTTCCTTCTTTATGGTGTCGAGTATGGGTACACAAATACTGCTGAAATTCCTGTAAAAACTCGCTAACCCATGAAAACATCTTACTTAAAACACACTTATTGGAGAAGGCTATTCTCTTATCACCCTCACCTTCTTTGGATCCATATTCAATTCATTTGAAGATATTACGAACCCCAAATACACAAGATCTGTTTTCATAAAATAACATTTCTTCAAATTCACCAGCAAATTATCCTACTCTAACCTTCTCAACACCATTTTCAGATGTCTTAATTGCTCCTTTTTAGTCTTACTGAAAAATAGAATATCATCTAAATAAACAATAAAAAACTTACCAATAAAATATTTGATCACTTCATTCATCAACCTCATAAACATACTTGGTGCATTTCTTAATCCAAATGGCATAACAAGCCACTCATACAATCTTTCATTTTTTTTAATGTTGTTTTCCATTCATCTCCCTCTCTCATCCTTATCTGATGATAACCAATCTTCAAGTCGATTTTGGAAAAATAACTAGCTCCACTCAAGAAATCCATTAAATCATCCATTTTGGGTAAAGAAAATCTATACCTAATGGTTATCTCATTGAGGGCTCTAGAATTTGCGCACATTCTCCAACATTCACCCTTCTTCAAACTCAACACAGTTGATACTACACATGGGCTCAAACTTTCCCCGATCAAACCTTTATCCAACATCTCTTGTACTTGCTCCTTTACCTATTCATTCTCTTGAGGGGTTAGTCTGTATGCTTCTTTGTTTGGAAAAATTTCTCCCATAATAAGGTAAATATGGTGATTCATACTCCCGATGAGCGGTAAAGTGTGAGGTAACTCATCCACTACAATGTCAACAAACTCATCCAATGACTCCTAAACTTCTGCAAGAAAATAATTCATATAAGTTCTTGTGAGAATTATTCTCGACTTAACTAGAACAAAAAATTGTATCTTCTAGTATTTCTTAACTTATTTTAAGAGTTCCTTCCAAATCATCAGAAGTATACTAGGACTAGATTCCTCTTTGACTCCTTTATATTCTATTGGCAACAACATATGCTTACACCCATTCTTATCAAGGGTACAAGTATTCTTCCTCCCATCATGTATGAAATTCCTGTCATATTTCAACGATCTTCCCAACAAAACATGAAAAACATCCATAGGTATGACATCACATAAAACTTCATCTCTGTATCCACCTATTTTAAACTCAAATTTACATTGTTGACTTACCATGACTTGATGTCCTTTATGAAACCATGACACCTTGTATTGATTCATATGTGTAGTCATATCCAACTTCAACTTTTCCACTATTTCTATGGATACCAAGTTATCGGTGCTCCCACTGTCAATGATCACCTTACATACCCTATCTCTGGTCTTGCAAGCAGTTATGAACAAACTGTTTCTTCTGGACTGGTTCTCATACCTCTTTCCCTGGCTCTATGAGATAATTCCTCATCATGAGTCATATTCCTTCTTTCTTTTCTTCTACCTTCATGTATTTCTCCACATTCTTCTTATGCCCCTTAGAAATGTGATCTCCTCTGCCTCCTACATTCTTCTTCTTAGGACGTTCCCAATACATGTGCCCTATTTTTCCATAGGAATAACACTTTATTTCTCCTCCTTTGCCTCTCCCTCTACCTCTGGGAAACAAATTTCTTCCTCCATAGTATCCTCCTCTAGAAATTCCTCCTCATTCTATTTGATTTTATATTTTCGATCTTCTCCTCTGGGTTTTTGGAACTTCTCATTGAAGATTCCTCTTCTTATGTTAGGACTCTTTCCTATTTTCCTTTGACTTTTATTCCTTTCCAAATTTTCTTCTGCCTTCAGGGATACCTGATAAGCATCTTCCATAGTTCACATTTTCATCGTGCTAATCTATAAAACACCCACCATGGGGCTAGAAAAATTTCAGCTTTCTTTCCTTATTGTCAAGAGACAACACTCCTCAATATCCTTAGGAGCCTAGCACATACCCTCCTTTCCCTTTAAAGTCTCTCATATGACCGTGACTATGCTCACAGTCCTTACCAAGAAGGCACTTCCACTATCACGATACGAGGAGTCGTAAGGCAAGCGATCCCTTGCTCTCTTGACTTTCGAAGGGTCAAAACTCGAAATGGACCTAACCGCTTATCGAGATTAACAACAACCTAGAATAAGCTTGGTACTCTATCGTTCATGGTTTCCTCCATCAGGATTTTGGGATGTGCGATGACAGGAGGTCTTGCACCTAGGTTTCCCAGGAACCGAAACTCCGAAACACCAAAATCTAAACATGCTCCACTATTTTAGGATTTACTCCATCGGGATTTCAGGATATGCGATGATGGGAGGTCTTGCACCTAGGTTTTCCAAGAGCCAAAAATCCAAAACATCAAACTCTCAACATGCTCCACTATTTTGGGATTTCCTCCATTGGGATTTCGGGATATGCAATGAAAGGGGGTCTCGCACCTAGGTTTCCTAGTATATGCAACTCTGAAACACCAAACTTTAAACATACTTCACTGTTTCGATATTTACTCCATCGATATTTTGGGATATGCAACGACAGCAGGTCTCACACCTGGGTTTTCCAGGAGCAGAAACTCTGAAACACCAAACTCTAAACATGCTCCACTGCTTTGGGATTTCCTCCATCGCGATTTTGGGATATGCGATGACAAGAGGTCTCACACCTGGATTTCCCAGGAGCCAAAACTCTGGAACACCAAACTCTAAACTCACTTCACTGTTTCAGGATTTCCTCCATCAAGATTTCGGGATATGTGACAACAATAGGTCTCGCACTTGGGTTTCCTAGAAGCTAAAACTCCAAAACACCAAAGTTCTAAACATACTTCACTATTTCAGGATTTCCTTCATCAAGATTTTGGGATATGCGATGACAGGAGGTCTCACACCTAGGTTTCTCGAGAGGAGAAACTACAAAACACCAAACTCTAAAAATGCTCCATTGTTTTGGGGTTTCCTCCATCAAGATTTCAGAATATGCAATGACAGGAGGTCTCGCACCTGGGTTTCTCGGGAGACAAAACTCTAAAACACCAAACTTCTAAACATACTTCACTATTTCGAGACTTCCTTCATAAGGATTTTGGGATATGCGATGACAGGAGGTCTCTCACCTGGGTTTCCCGAGAGCCAAAACTCTGAAAAGTTAGGAATTATCCATGCACTATCATTTTAGAATTTCGCAAGTCGAGATTTCAAGACTTGCGAGTACAAGGGAACTCACCCTTGGGTATTCCGGGTTCCGAAATGCCAAAATATTATGGCTTACTGACACACTATCATTTCGGGATTTTGCAAGTTGAGATTTTAGGAATTTCGAGTACAAGGGAACTCACCCTTGGGTATTCAAGGTACCAAAATGCTGAAATGTTGAAGTCTAAGAGGACCATTCTCTATCGTGCAAGGTTTTAAGACTTACACCATAAAATCCTCCAGCAGATCTTGTGTAAAATTTCGAAAAGGGTGTCCCTGTGGGGAGATCTATCCAGGGCATTACTTGAGACAATTAAGGGAATAAATTTCCCGAGAACAGACTTGAAACTGA